>JBBPCS010003292.1:0-12461 GCA_037974645.1 Hollardia meadi
AACACCTCTCAGCTTCAGCCGTTGTCATGGGAGTGGTTATCAGGATGTTCAACAGAGCCACAGTCTCAGAAAAAGTCAGAAAAGTCAGAAAAAGATTGTACCTCTGTAGAACCTGGTACAGCGTACAGTGGCGCTGCTTCATGTGATGTAAAATATTGCTTTACGATCGGAAAAATGAGTTTCAGGACAGAATCATGCCTATACAAATGCTGTTTAAATAATCCGTTATAGTAATCAAGTAGTCCGCTAAAAGTGTTCATTTTGGGTCTTTTCATACATGAAAACACATGGAAACAAAAAAACCACCGTAATTTTATTTTATTTTTTTTTTAAATGATATTTTGCCTCGCGCAGCAACTCATCTACTTCCGCTGCCGGCTAGGACCCAAGTGCGAGCACACTGAAATCATGACGGGAGAAAGAAAGTCCTTTTCTCTCAGTGAAAAACGTAATCTTTTCGAAGCTTATGACAAACTGCCAAAAACGAGCCAACGAGATGCAGCAGCGAAACTGAATGCACTGAAACTGCCTGCCTGCCTGTAGAAATTTCCCGATTCTTGATCAGATCAGCAGGGAAGTGCAGAAAATTTGCTGCTGGATTATATTTCAAGCTTCACACACGAAATATGTAAATAAACTGTCCCATTACTGTCACCCACAAATCGTCGTTTTATAACCACAAAGTATAATGGAAATTTTCTTCTCCCACTCCATTTGGAGTCTGCATCCGAAAACACTTGGTTTGGAGGGCCATTTGGGGGGCTAGATGACCACTAACCCTCGATCCCCAAAAGAAACGAGACACCCTACCCTATGCGCCACGCGCAAAATGGAAGGGTAGGGCCCAGGGCCGGTTTTAGCCTGCTATATTAGTGTGGGCTGCTAGAGATAATAGGTGGGCAACTTGGGTGGTAGGTAGTTCACCCAAAGAGATGGACTAGTAGCCAGAAGGTTGCCAGTTTGAGTCCCTGGCCAGATGGCACAAAAATCTGGCAAAATGACAGCTGGCAACCAGAGGGCTGTCAGAGTCAAGGTCAGATACAAGCTCCTGCCATTAGATCTCTCCAGATTATGGCTGTGTGTTTGTGTAGGGGTGTTTGGATGGATTAAAATGCAGAAGATTAAGTTCCCCGTGGGGATTAATAAAGTAGTATTCCAATTTATAAAGAAAATTTGAAGAAGGGAAATTGGGAGGTAGTTTGCTGAAGAAGTTTGCTGCTCTGATTTGAGTCAGTGGAGGGCAGATTGATTTACCCTAAAATAGAATAAAAAATCCTTCATCCATATTTTAAATAATCAACTTTAACATTTCTTTTCACTGGATGAGTTTAGTTCTCAAATCAAATTAAAACCTAATCCAGTGAGACAGACTTCCTACCATAGCCAATAGTTACAAAACTACAAAGTCTTCAAACTCAATTTAAACTCAAAAGTGACAAAGAAAACAACAAAATCAATTCATCAAGCCTATACTCAAACCTCAATGTAACTATATACCTTTAAAAAAATAATTAATATTTAGGTACGGGTACGGAGGTCTACAACCTTTTAACAGCTTAAGAAAACATCATGTTAATAGAGTAGTTGTGTAGTGTTGGTATGAAAAGATCAGTAGGTCCTTTTGTAGCAGGTTTCAGTTTGTACTTTGACTTTTTTGGTCGGGGTGTCCTTTAGTTTCATATGGAGAACAGATTGTGCCTTTAAAAATAATTCATCCAGATAAAGGTGGAACTTCCTCACCAGTTTTCTTGCTTTGAGTTTGTTCGTGCGTCATGTGACGCCTCAGCTGCTATATGTTTCTTTTTCCTCCTCAAACCTTTTCTTTAAATGTTGAATGGGTTGTTCCTTTTTGAATCAGTGTTTTACTTTCTTGTTTTTGTTTCAACACCATCACATCTGCATTCTTCCTTACATCTGTCTCCTCTCCTAATTCCTTCACTCACTCTGAAACTGTAAAAAGCCCTCCTAGCAGTCACGCTATCCAAACTATCAAGCGACATTAACATTACAGTAATGTAGAGAAGCAGCACTAGCTAAACTGGATGGTTACACAACACTAGCGTTGATTTAAAAAACTTCAGCAGCACTGGAGAGTTTTGTGCTTGCTAATTACATTGTTGTCTTTTGTCGAACAGATTATTTGATGCCACACATCAGTAAATGTCACAAATGGTCTGTCTCATGAAAGCAGCTCCAGTCTGCCTGCTAGTGTCAGCACGGAGGGTTTGTTTGTTTTAAAACCAGCGTAGCAGGAGTGCGCGGTGATTTGTTGGTCGCTCCTTGAAAACAGAAACAGCTGTCTCCGAGTGTCACATGGGGGTACAATGTTCAAAAATAAAACGAGCGCTCCTAGAAGCTACAACAGAAACTGCGGTATAGGAAGCCAGTTTGAGTAACTAACAGCTGTAACATAACTGAAAGACTGCGTGAAGCTCAGGTTGGAGTGCATAAACACTATTTGAGGTAAACTGAGTTTACATGCATTTAGACTCCACTACAATCCACAACACCCCTGGTTACCCACCCAATGAGAAGTTAGAAGCAGTACTGATATTTTCTGTAATATTTTTTCCATTGGCTGTTTTTCTTAACTTTTGATTGGGTGTGCGAGACGCATGTTTGGGTGGGCTAAGCCCACCCCTACCTATAGCTTCTGCCAGCCTTGGCCAAGTGGTGGGGCCAAGGGGTGAATTCGGATTGGACCTTTGTGTTGTTTAAGAATTGCCATGAAATTTTGTACAGACATTCATGGTTCTATGACAATGAATCCTATTGGCTTTGGTGGGCCCCTGACTGGTGTGTCACCAGCAGGTCAAGTTTTCACTTATCCTGAGAAATATCTCAGCATCTAGTTGATGGATTGCCAAATGTTGTGCAGGCATTCATGGTTCCCAGAGGTTCAATTATATCGACTTTAATGATCTCCTAGCTTTTCCTGTAGTGCCTCCATGAGGTTCACACTTGTGCCATTGAGTGAAATGTCTCAACTATTGGATTTTGCCAAATTTATGGATTGCTATGAAATTTGGTGCAGACATTCATGTTGCAGTTTTTCCCACAGACTGCACAGGGGGTGGGGTGCTGAATGAATGAATACATTGATTAACCTATTTCTATAGCTTATTTTTCATTTCAACGTTTAAATTCTAGTGAATTCTGAAGATATTTAGCCATGATAAGGTTTCTCTACCAACCAGAAAAATAAGAGACAGAATATTATGCTATTTGTGCTTACTGTTGTTGTGACTTAAGTGTTTCTGATTTGGCCGCAGACCAAATTTCTTGTGTGTCAGCAAATGATTCTGAAATGTCACCCTCATCTTTTGTCTACCATTTTTCTCAGCATGTGTTTCCTCTCATGCTGCACCTTCCTCTTTTGGGAATGGAATTTGCAATGGGGAACAGATTCGACCACGTGGACTTCCATTGCAGCCATATGAAGCAAGCAATTTTTTTGCCACGAAGTAATTACTTTCAGAGCTCTGATCTGATGTCTGGGCTTCATTCAACACACACAGATGAGAAACATGAAGCACTGCATCCTTTATTCCTTTGTCAAAGGGAAAAAACATCAAGTCTGTTCACTCACAACAAATCTTTTTAACAAAGGTTTCATTTCAAGGTGAGATTGGTTTGGCACTCTGAACAGAAAGAGATGTTCTGTGGCTGCGTTCGATACATATTTTATTATGAGGTAGCTTTTGGAAAATGGGAAACAGTCAAGGGCAGTGGAAAGTGATTCCGATGGATTTTATTTTTTACAGGAAGACAACTAAGAAAACTTCCTCCAAAGAAATTAAGGACCAGCACAAACCTTAAATTATTTACCATACAAGTCCATAGAAGACAAGCTTGATTTGCAAGAAAAAATGTACCAGCTTATGTATGTATATGTTTGAAGTACGGATCAACAAGACTTAATATCTATGAACACTGATTTCAAAGGGTGGCTGGCTTGTTATTGATGGCTCTTACTTATTCCTGTAACTTTCTTTAAAATTAGCCTATCCCAGGGAATACCCAAAGTAAGTTAGGAGAAATTAATAAATTAGGAGTAAAGGCATGGTTTTGGTCTCTTGGTCTCACTTAACACTTAAAAGTTTTTCCCCAACAGTTAGAAGCACTATAAGTGCTACTGGCAGGCAGATGACCAATAGCTGGGACTGGAAGATCAAATTTGAGAGCAATATCAAAGAAAATCAATATTTTACATGTTTTTCACAGAGTATGTCTAGGCATTTAGTTCTATTACTCTTGTGATCAAAAACAGGCTGTACAGCCACTTATGATCTATATCAATTTCAGCCTTCAATTGACTTCTGGTTAGCCACACCCACGCCCATTCAGAGTAAGGATACAGATGATTTAGTTGGTTGAAGAGATACTTGTAATGGCATACTTGCTCATCCCTAATGGCTTTATAGAGCCCATTAAAACTGCATGGTCATTTTCAGAATTTTATTGGCTATACAAAGTA
The DNA here is from genome assembly GCA_037974645.1 of Hollardia meadi. Taxonomy (NCBI): domain Eukaryota; kingdom Metazoa; phylum Chordata; class Actinopteri; order Tetraodontiformes; family Triacanthodidae; genus Hollardia; species Hollardia meadi. The sequence goes on from JBBPCS010003292.1 coordinate 4,478, forward strand.
CCAGTCATCGGCTGACTTGGTTGCAATTTTTGCTTTATAACCTGATAGTCACAGTGAATTGTTTTCATGGAACCATTCAGTCTGATATTGTGTTTGCTCTGATTGATAGATTAAGATCCTAGCTTAAGAAGAATTTAAGGATCTAACATTAATGCTTTCATTAAGTGCTCTCAATAAAGTCATTTCTGTTTGTGAATTGCTGTAATGTCTCTTGGCATATCAGAACTAGCCTGCAAGTACAGCTACATTAATTTGCTACATTTCTATTAAAGTCTGACCGCTGCTCTGGTAGTGTAATCTACACTACTGATAACTTCCAGATCCTATCCACTGCTTTGTCATAAATGATGGAAGCATAGATATTCTCTACCTGCAGGGCATCTCTGCCTGTTGCACCTCCGCCGGTGCTGCCAGCTGCAGGGTCATAAACTAGGAGCCACCCTTCGCAGATGTTTCGCCCCTTTGGTCCCAGGACTTCTTCAGGCGGTGGGGCAGAGGTAGGGACGTCTCCCTACCACTCTCTGCAGCTGACCCTAAGATCCTTTATTTTCAACCTTTGCTCATTTCCTTCTGAGCCAAAGCCTGAAAATCCCTTGCTTCGCCTCCTCAGCCAGTTCTTTGAGGGCCTTCCTCGGCCATGACCCAGTGATTCTGAAAACCTTCAGGAACTATTGGGTGTATGTTCCAATGAAGCCTCTGTAGCCGACTTCCACCTGGTAGATGGATGCCTTCCACGCTGCATCTGTGCATGGTGCAAACAGCTCACTCTTCTTTTCCTTCTTCCTCTCGTAGGCTGCCTCCATACCTTCCTCTCATGGGACAATGAGTTTGACCATGATTACTGTCCTGGCAGTGGTCAACCACAAGACAGGCTGTAGGGAAGTTGAAGTAATTTCTTGTGGGAACTGTGACCTTGTACTATACGTCTCGTCCTCCATTCTGGTCACTTCCGAGACAACCAATTCTTGTGTCTCCTTTGGGGCTTTGGACCACATCTTGGGAGCTGGTCCCCGTCCAAGCCAGGCCCTGCCTCACTGCCACCACCCAACTATCTCCTGGTGCTTCAGCTGGTTGACAGCCTGCCGACTGCTTATTCAGCCCTCCACTTGCACCCTGACAAACTGGAGCCTTGGCATTCTGTACAAATGGATCAGCTGAGTCTTTTAGCTCAAACACAAGCCTCACCTTCTCCTGCCTGTAGCCCAGATTGAGCAATTTCAGTAGTAGCTGGAGAGTGATTTTCCAAACAGGGCTGCATTGAGTTAACTAGTTAAATAACAGAGTAAGAAATATTTACTAGGCACTGTTTAAATCTTGAATCTAGCTTGGTCTCGAGAAGGGATTCAGCGTTTGTTTTTAGACTTGGTGTTGAGCCCCTTTTAAACTTCAGTGTTACAAGCTTGAACTCTCCTCAAGTAGTCCTCATGTCATACCTTTAACATTATTTAAAGGTGCATGAAGTAATCTGTTGCCTTCATCACCATTTATGGTGGCCATTAGTACTGAGAAGTGATCTCATGCCAGGGAACAGGGCATAGAGCCCAGGCTCTAGGTTTTTTTGGGGAACCTCAGTATTAGTAAGTTATTTGAGAGCAATTTATGTTATTACCTCTGTATTCCTCATTTTGTGCTGTGGTGCATTCAGTAAGCCGTGGTGTTTACAGAACTACTAGTGAGCTGTATGGCAATATATGCCTCAGGGTGCATACTGACTGTCCCCGGCTATCTCTCAATGCTGCCGTCATAGTACATGCATCTACCATAATATGTGCTGAGAAATATTCAAATTACAGAAAATTCAAAAAAAACTGCACTCGGGGCCCACCGCATTGGCTGCACCACCCCCCCCCCACCACCACCACCAGTGCACCAGCTGGCCAGCTGAACGCCTGTCAGCAGGAAATTGCCAGATTGCCTACTGTCACACACCAGCTACTCAACTGACATATGATGGCAGACAGATTCACCATGCAGACAGAACACACACGTGCGCACACTCACAAGACAATGGATGTCAGCTGCCATCACAGAAAAAGACATGTTTAGATTTCTTACTCACAGTCCCTCTGTGTGAAATACTATATGTCCAGAGGAGGTGAAGGGATATCAGATTATATACTATAGTATAGCAAAACACACTCACTGTCAATGCTATACTGATATGCTAATGTTTCAGCTTGATCTAAAGAATTGCATTTACATTTAGGCTTTTTTATCAAGGAAAAGGTCAGTCAACTCTGTTATCCTCTAGCAACTTGACATACTGTATCCAAGTATGGTAAATCACACACTAAAGCTTCTTCACAGTAAAAGCCTACAACAACTACTTATAACACAACAATTTTCTTATACAGTCAAGTAGTATGCATTTAAACCTGTATGAATTTATTTTTTAGCCAACTGACGACATGCTATAAAATTTAAAAAAGCAACAATGGCATATTATTGCTCTGGCATATTTGTTAACATTTTTTGTATTATTCAGAGTTGTGTTTTTGGCCTTTCAATAAGTTAAGTCTCCTGTTAAATCCTGCAAAAACTTAACCCTCCCCTATGTTCACCAGCTGGATGCTGACTTGGTAGTTGATAAGAGCGGTGAGACTGAACCAAACAGTAAACTTGTGGGTTGTAAAACCAAAACAATGAGCTGAAAGAGGCTAAGTAGCAATGCTATGGTTGAAAATTGCCAATGAACTCATTACATGTAGATTTAAATGTGGAGTGCAGGACTTTTTTTTCACTTGTCTTGTGGTGCTCAAAGCGCAAATATTATACTTTTAAAAACTCAACAACAATGTCTCTTTCCAGAAATCATGACCCAGTTACTCGAGATAATCCACAGACCTTATTGTTAGATGTTCATAGGAACTATTTTCTTTCTACTGAACTACACCGTATCACTGCGCAAAAGGAAACATGCATTTACGCACAGACAAGAGGCTCTTACTCATGACAGGGCGAGATGTAAACATTAATGGTGTCCTCCTCAGCTGAGCTGTAGCCTAACGTTAGCTAACTTACTTAGCTTAGGTAGCTAGCCTTGTGCTTCTTGAGGAATAAACACAACGAGTCACATCAGATTCTGTTCGGATCCGATGTACTTTACTACACTACTGTGAATATACGGTCCAGCCAAAAACGTCTGTTCGGTAAAAGTTAGTCGGTCTTTTTCAGTTTTTTCTCCCTATAAGCCTTCCCCTCAAATGAATTCTAACCCTACAATACAAATAATGTCTTTCCCTTCTGTATTGCAAAGCCTTAATTGAAAATACAGACATTCTAAAATAATGTACAACAAGATCTTTAATCCTCATCTCCTCTTCCTTTGGCTGAAGTGCACTTGTTATCTTATACATAGAAACATTGAATAGTCTGTGGCAGTGATCTCTCTGGGTAGCTCAAGTCATCATCCTCAGACTCAAGCAGAAGAGGAATTGAGCAGTTGCAGAATGCGCTCTACATCTCGGTACATCAATTTGCTTTTGTTGCGTTGCTTTTGCATTTCTTTTATCTTTCTTCCATCCTCACTCCTGTGCTCCTCTCTGTATCCGTGTGTGAGAGATGGAGAGAGAAAAAGAAGACCTGACTGGTTTCATTACGGTTCGCTCTCAGCTGACAGGCTAGTGTTGACAACTGAGGACCGCACGCACGCACACACACGCACAGTCCATCTCTCACTTTGAATCTGCTTGGAAGTTTGTGCTTTTGCCCTCCTCTCCATCTCCTCTCCCCCCTCTTTCCCTCTTTTCTTCAGTCTCTTTTCAACAATAATTTGTTTTTCGGAACAAAATAAAAACAGTTCCTGTTGGTTGATACAAAGTAAATAAAATGCGTTTTTCATTTGAAGAAAAACAACATACTGGGCATGTATTTATCATCATTTCCTTTGTCTTTCATGTCCATTAATTCTATTTTTCCAGATAATTCTGTTTTGTGAAATCAGCTTGCACCCACAGTAACATGTTTAGGTGGTATGTGAAAGGCACCATTTAGACTGAAATGGGAAAAAAATTTGATAAACAACTAAACCTCTTCTTCTACCCTCTCTTGAAAACTTGAAAAAAAAATTTCCGACTTACTCTACTGAGTCCCAGCTGGCTAAAACTCCATTTTGTTGCCTGCTGCTCTCCATCATCACTTGTATTCTGTCTTAATACAGCCAAAATACACAATTCCATTGTTCTCAGTGACAGATTGTTCTGTTTCTTTGTTCAGATATCTGAACAAGTTTAAAAGAGGGATTTAATCGCTGCTACCTGTTAAACAGGGAAGACGTAGTTCCTGCACTGTTGCTCTGACTAAATGACCAAATCATTGTTTTATACTGTAAAATCATCGCAATAACAACAGCATAAACGTATATACAGATCGGTGGCATATCTGCAAAATGTGATTGGCTGTATTGACATTCAAAATTATTACAGAAAGAGTTAGAGGCAACATTACTGCCACACAGCACCCACCCTGAGCAGGCATACATCATTGTTTTTGGAAAGCTGCCTCATCCACACTAAAACACATGAGTGTTTACTGATTAATCCACTGTGGAGGGCCTTTTACTTACTTTTTTAGGAGTGAAAAATCTTGGGACCAAAGACCACAACTGAGAGAAAATGTGCTTTTTAGTCATGCTGGTGAGATTCTAGGTTGTGCATGTTGGTTTGTCAGTCGGTCCACCACTTTCATGTTTTGTGAAATGTCAACTGAACAACTGGACTGAAATGTGGTTTAGACAGTCATTTATTCCTTTAAAAAAAAAACTAAAATTATCAACAGAATGCGACGAAACAACAGTTTTGACATTATTTCAAATATGATTGTGTTGCAGAGATATCTACTGAAATGACCATGCTAACCAGTTATCCCCAGCCTGTCCTGTCTCATAGTAACTCTTTGTACATCAAGAGATAGTCAAATAGTATAGCTCAGGACTCCAGATGTTGGTGCTAATGCTCACCTTTTTTCCCGCTTCACACCTCTCCTGTCCTCACCTGAACCTGCTGTGTCTTTGTCGTCCCAGGAGTCACAGTTCTGGTTGGAACCGCTGTAAATCACCTCGGTACTGTATTCCCTGTCATCAAACGGGCCTCTGTTGCCTGCTGTGACGGCCCCTCTGCTTGTCGCCCTGCTGTTCTGCTCTCTCTCTCTTCAGGGCTGCAGACCTGATTGGTAGTGTAATCAGCAGCATGGGCCCGGTGTGTCCCATGCATATAAGCCAGACCAGCAGCCACTTCTCCGCTGAGGCTTGAACTACGAAGCAGGATTTGTAGTTAGTGAGGTAACTTAAGGGTTAATTCTGGGTTTTCAGCCTGGATTATGTGTTTTACTTCTTTATATGTCTCTAATAGCTTACTATAGTATGCCCTTTGTTTGTAAAATCTGCTGTGAGTAATTGTTTGCGATTGGTTATATGTTGCAAACTGCCTCTTTCTACATCGGGAAATCCTGGGTTGACTTATCCAGTTGATAACCAACTTCATGTGACCGCTTAATACAAAACAGTTGTCCGCAATTCATTTTGAAAGTACAACGGCCAAAACTCGGCTGGCTGGACCAATCCAGTAATTCCATCACTCAATGACTCAGCTACATCAGTGAGTCACAGGCAACTGTATTTGTTGGGCTGGCCTGCCAAAAATGCAGGGTTCCAGAAGACTCTTTGGACAGACTTGTTAAAAAGAAGATAGATAAAGAGGAAGTTGTAAGCGGAGAGAAGTTTTAATTGATCTGCAATTTTTCATGGAGCTTTGTAAACTGTTTCAATTGATCCGTCTCCAACACGGCTGTTGATTTTCACTGCAATAGAAACTGTAGAATGATTAATCAAAAAAGTTTGATGTGCACATAAGTTCAGAGGATTCTTTGGTTATTTTGCAACAGTCTGGTGCTGGTGGCACAAAATTTAACCAGTGGATCTGATGTGTATTTATGGCTTAACAGTGCACAGCATCACACCAATTGGAGACTACAGATGGAGCAGATAACCTGCTGCCTTCAGAGCTGTAAAGGAGTCACCGGAGTAAAGGAAAATACCTTCTTTGTTCTCCCCAGGGTGTAGCAGAATCACCTTCATTGTTTTTGAAATGGGTTGTGCTGGAAGTGACAAACTGTAGGTTGTGATGTAGTTTTGGCTAGTTTTGTTCAAGTCAAAATGGATTCAAAGAGAAAACTTAGTTGGCATTGCTTATACAGAAAAGAAGAGTTACATCAGATTTGATAAGGCAATTTCATATGATTGCTTACTTTATTTAGGACTCTCCAGTTCTTTCTCTTTCCTTAAATGTCAGCACTATCAAGACAGTTTTGGTCAACAATGTGAATTTGTGTTTCAAAGGTCTCCAAATTTGAAAAAATGAAAATGCGAAAGTCTTCTTCTTCTGTGTGACCAAATTACCTCATGAACTAATTTCAGTCCAAAGTGGTGTAATTGCTGGTGTGACTGGGCTCTAATTGTAGACATCTCTCTTTTTGTCTCTCTTACACACATGGATAAGGTCTATCACATAACACACACTGACACTATCTTCCATATTGGAGCATGCCTATTAGTGAATGGATGATGCCCATTAACGCATGCATGATGTCTCTCTCTCAGGGGATTGAGTGTCTCTCAGATTGAATTAAGCCAAACTGTGTTAACTGATTATTCTCTGAGTCTGTGAATCCTCTTTGATCCAGTTGGAGAGATCTTCTTTGCTCAAGCAGCGTTTGTGTGTCTGTGTGTATGTGTTTGTGAGGGAATGTTGTGTGTGTATTCATGTGTGTGTTTGCTAGCTGATAATTGAAGCTAGCACAGACAGAGACCTTCTGACCTCATAAATTTCAAACATAATTCCAGCTTTGATGGCTCTATTAAACTAATCTTGGCTACCAACTCATTCTAACTACACTGTGTAACAACAGCTCCCAGATGCCCTCTTATCAACTTCTTATCATTCATATGGTGTTAAACATGCTTTCTAATATCCATTTTCTTATAGGTAAACATAATAACCTTGTATTTTGTTTCCGCCCTCTGCTATATTCTCTGCTATATAGATGTTTAGGGTTACATCTACAGCTGCTTTTATCAAGTCAAAATTGTGGCCAAAATTGTTTGCAGTGTATATAGTATTGTATAAAATGTGACATGTGTTTGGACCCCCCCCCCCCACACACACACACACACACACACACACACACACACTCCACCCCCTGATGAAAAAGGCCTTGTGTATTGAAGCCTAAATGTTGTTATATATGACGTATTGTAGTGCAGTGTATTTCAGTCTATACATGGGCTACTTTTAGCAGCACTATGGTGGCTCTAGCCCTTAAATGCATAACTGAAAAAATACACACTCTTCCATAATGGGGGCCTAAAAGGCTCCCAACCAGAATACATGCATTTCTCCCTTTGGAATGTATATAATGTGATTTCAAATGATTTATATTTTATCTTTTACTAATGACAAAGCCTCAAATGATCAAAATGTATTTATTTAATACTTTTAAAACATTTTTACAATTAAAAAACACCATGTTCAATGCAAAAACATATTACTCCTGGCTGGACACATCCCAACTTTTTTCACTCCCTGCTAAAAGAGTATACAGCAGCTGCTGTTCTTCTTCCTTTCAAATTAGTGCACATCAGGATCTCATCAATTATGTTGTCCATGATAAACAGACAGAAAGCATCTTTTGGTGATGTTATTACCGGTCCTGGAGCAATCCCTGGACAGCTTCTCAAGATATTATGGCATTGAGCTCTGCCCTGAGCAGGAGGCAACTCACTCCAATATCTTCCATTTTTGCTCCTTCTGTTGTCCTGCTGGGGAAGTTTTCCTTCCTCTTCAGAGGTCTCATCAATGTCCTCACTGGCTATAGCTAGTGCACCATTCTGTTGCACACCCTGAGGTACATATTCTGGATCATCATCCTCTGAGCACTCAGACTCTTCATCCACATCAAGAACCCCTTCCTCATCCAGTAGCTGCAACAC
>JBBPCS010003293.1:0-12457 GCA_037974645.1 Hollardia meadi
AGATCAGGAGACAAACGGTACATGTTAGTTGGACCCAGAATGAGTATAGGATCTACTATAGTACCGGGCAGCCATGCCAATACACTAGTGCTCTCTGACAGGAGGAGAACATCTGGAGAGGTAAGAAAGACCACTTAATTTCAAGGCACTTAAGGTATGAATGCTCATGATAGATGAAATGCAGGCCCTCGTGATTAAAACATCCTAAAAATACTGAAACACACCACTTATTCAGAATAGTTGGATATAAATGAACCACATATATAAAATTCATCACTGAGAGAAATGAGCAGTATACTTTCATAAGACTCCTGAGTTAATTTGTTGGTTTACATGTTGTTGTATGGTTGGTTTCTCACACAGCCCAGAGTATTAATTGAATGTGTTACCTTAATGCTGTCATTTTCTCAGTGTATTTAAAAATGAAATTCACCCCAGGAAAAGATACAGCCTTATGAAATACTTAGATTTTGTGTTGGCTATGTAAAAAGGGATATTGAGGATTGTTGTGAAATATTGGTCAAATTAGATCAGGAGATGTTTCTGTGAACACCAATATCTCCCCTTTTTTGTGACAATGAAGACACAGTTGCTTTCTAGAACAAGAAAACATATCCAAACTACCTCTTTCCTTATAACTGGCTCTAAAATGTTGTTTTATGTTGACTTCTTTCAGACCTCTGAAAACTGAATATTCAGTGTGCTAACCGCCTTTGACTATAAATAATTTAAAATGTACTGTGCCTATCTTAGACCAAGTGTGGTTATGTCATAGGAGGTCATATAAATACATAATTTGAGCTGATTGTTATATATAAACATTGTGAAATAAGCACAGGTTTAGGTTCAGTTGAAAAAAAAGAATACGTTTAGTTTATTCTAGTAAACATTGGTCCTTTGTGGTACAACATCAAAAGCCCCATTTGCTAGCACCACAGAGAAAAGCTTGTTCCCACAGTTTTGAGGCATTTCCAAACATCTGCATTATTTGGGCTTCTGGTCCTCCACATCAGATATAATATTCTTTCAGTACCTACATATCTAGATACTCATTTGAAAAAGACATGTTACTATTCTGTACATCCTTTGTCTTTAAGTCTGAGAGTAAAGAAATTCTGCTTTGTGTGTTTTACACACTTGTACACATATTTATGTTTTATTTGCTCTATGCGCCTGTCTATAAGGAATGTTGCGTGTGTATAAAAAGAGTAACTGACCGACTGACAGAGTTACTTGAGGTCTGTGCTCGCTCGTGTAGTTAAGGTGATTCAGATGGCCATGAATGGCTGTAGCCACGACAGAGAGAGGGAGAGAGAGCCTGCGGCTGGTGTGCAGGGAATCACAATGTACTGCCAGTCAGGTGGAGGAGATGGGGCACTTTGCTTCAGCTGGGAACTACACTGATTCCAGGACTGCAGAGCAGCAAGCAATATATTTTCACTATTTTTAACCTGATAGGTTTTTTTGTGCTTTAAAAATAATAGGAAGTGATGTAAAAGACTGTATACAGTTATATGCACTGTACGCACTAGCTTCTGTGCAGATGATCCTTTTTGACTGACTAAAAAATAGGTCATATTTTATCACGTGTGTGACAGTCTGCATGCTCGGTTTCTGGGCTGATTCTCGGTTGAACACTGTGTGTTGCCCATAGCAACACATGAGGAGATCCACCTCTTTGAGTCTTCTGGTTTGTTCACAGACTAGCTTGCGTTCAGCGGTCTTAGCAACAGCAGCGGAAGAGGATGAAGGAGGGAGGGAGAGAGAGAGCAGTAGTGGAAGGGGGGGAGGGGAAGTGGCTTTTGTATGGCTCATCTATAGACACCTCACAATATTTAATGGGAATAGATTTATTGACATGGATTATGTCGGTGAAATCTCCACAGTAAATCAGGCAACAGATGGTGCAGATATACAAGCAATGGTCAAGGCGGGAACAGTTGAGCTTCTAATTAGATATTTTATAGTATGGAGATAATCTTTTCTCTCAAACAACTGGGTCAACCTTTGGTTTCCTGCCTAGAAAATGACTCTCAGAAAAACACGTATGCAAAGCTGATAGCATATGTTGATGCACTAAGCAGCAAGTGAAATAAAGCAGCAAGTAAGAGTATGAATGCAGGAAGAGAAGTATCAGCAGCAGATGGGTGTCATGAAGGAGAGGCTGAACACTTTTTCTCTGCAGCTCCTCTGTCCAGTTTTATTTAGTGCTCTACTAGATAGCACTGACTGCCTCTCCGTGTCTATGTGTGCATGCATATTTCATGTGCACATTTGTGGTTGAGATAAGTGTGTGATGCATCGTGTGTTTTGCAATACAGCGGCAGTGCTAAGCTGTGCCTGGACAGCAGATGCCTAGAAAAGATTTATTGATGCGATTAAAATGTATTAAAGCTAAAAAAGTGCAGGGTGGTGTCAGTGGATCACATCAATTGTCTCCTGTTTCACTGTGAGCTAGTTCTGAGATAGAGTTGTAATTTACTGAATTGTTTATACGTGTACTTTTGTTACTTTGTCATGGCATTTTTGAGAGAAAAAAACAGATGAGAGGAGAAGAGAGGTTGGATTGCAAGTAGTGTAGCTGCACTTAGGATGCAAACACTGGGATGTGGTTTGAATCAACACACTGTCTGAAGTTAGCTACAAAATGTTAAAACATACCTTGTACTATAGTGATTTTGATTGAAAACGTTACTGTACAGCAGGACGGTGTACATCAAGTACAGCATGTCTATCACAGCATAATGTTTGCTCTCTTTGGCGGGGGTGTGGCTGCTTGCTCTGCAGGCTTTGTCTGACTGCTAGGCTGGCTCAGCAGATCAGTGCAATCGTGTTTGCATGCCGAGTGTCTGCAATGAAAACTGTTCACAGTGCAACGGCCCTTGTGTTTTGAATGCCTGCCTATGTTGTTGAGTGGGTCAGAGCATTTTAAACCGTATTCAGTGTCAGAGGTAGAGAGCGTAAGAGGACGAGCTACATGTCACAGTGTGAGAGAGAGGAGACACAGCTGTTGCAGCTGTATCTACTGTATGTGCTGTTACTTCAGCAGTTTTTTTATGAGGCTGCTCTTCTTCATTCACACACACAAAAGCAATGAAAACTTTCTCCCCAAACAAACTTTGCTTTCTTTTTCTGCATCTGCCTCCTTTACTCATTTACCCATACTTTAAATTGTGTTCTGTTGTTTTATCTCCTTTTATTCAATGGTCCATTCTCAACTAACCCTAAAAACTGCATACACCATCTTATTTTTTTGGTAGATATTTCAAGATAAATGCTAACCAATAAGATACCATTCTCTGCAGTGCTCTCTGTTGTTTCATACCATGGTCTGCTTTCACCTCCTCAGTTTTTGCAGCTTCCCTCTCTGCCTCCACACTATTCCGCTCCTCCTCCTCCACATTGCTATCATGCTCAGTTTCCCCCTCCCCCATCCCACTCTTGGCCTCCTTTTCCCACTTTTATGTCTTTGCCCTTCGGTTTGTCTTTCATACACCACCCTTTTCTGTCTCTCTGTCATTTTCTATCTTTCTTTCTGTCGTCTACCTCCTCTCTCGTTCGGCCACATGCTCTTTAGCTCCGTGTTGCCGTGCCTCATGCCTGTAGGGTTGTGGCTCTGGATGCTGCATGTGCTGTTGTGTGTCAGTAGGGCACATTCTCTCTTATTGCTCCAGCTTTGTTAGATGATGGCGCAACTCACATTGAGGCCAGCAGCAGTGATGGCAATCTAATTTACACACACAGCAGGGTCCAACGAAAACAGCTACTATCTTTATGTTCACACTTCCCACATGTGCTCATAGATGCACACACACACACAACACATTACACACTCTCATGTGGCTAATCCAGTTTATTGAAAGGCACTTTCACAGCAGAAAGGGGGCTAAATGGATACAGGGAGAGACGCAGAGAACAACAGAGCATAAGCATGTCAACTTGGTGATATACCGTAGTGACTCAAAGAGAAAGAGACACGTCCACTGTGAGACAAGCATATCAATCATTATCAATCAACCCTTTGCCAAAAATCAGATGTCCTGCTTTATCTTACAAATAAGGTATAAGGATGTGCTTTTTTCGCGATTTCAGAGATTCTTCTGATAACCTCTTTTATGTCACCTGCTTCATAAGCCGAAAGATTTTACCCACTGAGAAGAAACATGTACAGACAACAGCTCTCAAACATGCAAAATTGACCAAACAATAACACTGGATGACCCATGTCACTGAGTGCACTCACTGGTAATACAGATGTTTAATGATGTTTAATAATAACTATAGTTTCTATATGCTCATTCTCTCTTGCTCAGTACACCGTCATTAAATTACTACTGTTGTGCTTTGCAAACTTTAAATCTCTATATACTCTGCTCCTCTGCCTGCTTTCCCTCTGTGTGATACATCCTTATATTAATTTCTCCTGTAAACTTTGCCTTCCTCTGTTCCATCAGGTCTGTAATTAGATAGATCTCTTTTCCCATTTTTGTTGCCATCTCAATCGTTCACCATGTAATATTTAAAACGTTAATAAAGCTGAATTGTGGAGGCAGGTAATTAGCATATAATGTGCATCAGTAAGATTTCACCCCATCAACACTATATTAAAAAAGAGAACAGGTGAACTTAGAGCAGCTGAGGCCTGCCACTGACTATACTGATTGGTTTAAGAAACAACCCCGATATGTTTGTTTAGCCAGACTTATACTGCACTGGCACAGCACACAAAGAGTGTTGAGTTAGGTCTGGCAGTGCAACACTACTCACACCACAGCAATTAAACGATAGCAATCCGAGCAATATCTTTCTAGAGACTTTTTTTTCCTCCATCACTGTGTACTGATTTTTTATCACTAGTCACTTACAGTTGACAAGGATGACGAGTTATTTTTCACTAATTAAGCTGAGGTAGCTGAGTGAGTGGAGGAAGGAAAGGGGTGTATCAGCTTTGGATGTTTACCATTATGTTGCCATTGTGTTAATTAGTAGTTTAATTTAAAAAGAAAAAAAGCTTGCTCTTTAGATTCTTTTCTATTGTGCCACATAAACTGCCTGCAGATACTAGATGTATGCTCTGTGTGCGTTTGTGTGCTGGTGTGCGTCTGTATCAGCTTTTCCTCTCTGCAGACTTTTCCGGTGATTTGGTGTTGGTGAATCAGGAGGTTGTTATTGTGAATGTCAGCAAGCACAGGCTCATGGAGTGGCAGAGAAGGGTTTGACAAAGATGTGTCTTCTCTTTATCAAGTTAGACTAACTGTAAATTACTATATCTCAGTATTACTGCATTTACATTTTTGGACTTTACCCCGCACTAATTCAATATGCTCATAGACTACAGGAACAATCTTTTTTTTTTTCTAATGGTGGCTATTTGACAATAATAATAAATGAACTAGTAACAGGACGATATGCGGATGTACAACATTTTTTGCCTGAGTTAACAGGGCAAAATCAGAGACAGTGGGTGAAAAATGTCATTGTGGGCTGCATTCATATTGTAACTGTGGGCCAAGACTCCTGGCACAGCTCCTATTGCTCTTGTCATTTGTCCTAGAACATGATGAGACTGGTTCAGAGCCATGTGTGGCTTTGATGTGAGGCTAGTCACAACTCTTAAGTATATACTGTAGGTCAAACCTGGTTGATAAGGAGACATGCCATTTTTATTTGTCTGGTCTGGTTACCTTTGTATCTCAGGAAATACTAAAGACCTGAACAATTCTTTTTCAGTCTCACTCTCACTGGTTACTCCCCCTTTCATGCCTGATATTGCGTGAGTGGGTCTGACCCTTTCTCCTCACCACCACTCGTTTATATAAGCCCTCAGTTTCATTAAGTCTCAGTCCATTGACTCATGGCTGTGTGGACGAGTCCTATAGGTTGGATGTTGCTGCAGTTGAATTGAGGCACTGAGGCCTTTCTCCATGGTTGTTCACCAAGTCTACTTCTGAGCACTAATGAAAAGCCTTTGCTTATGTTTTCTATTGCTTTATTGTAAAAAAAACAACTATGTTCTGATGTGTTAAAATATAATACCTAACCAACAATATTAATACAAAAACAGTGTTAAACACTATGTGGGCCTACCCATGTGTCTGTCTGTCTGATGTAATAACTAATGCTTTGTTAAGTGCAGTTAACGCTGTGCTATTTTTAATTTCTTTTTTTTTTTTCTGAATCAACAGAGATCAGACCAGATGTAGGTCTGCACTGCTCTTGTTTGGCATCAGTGTTACAGCCACAACATCTGCTGCTGTACTTAGGTCATTGCTGCATGCCTGCACGATTGAACTGACTGAGGGGTCAGCGCAAGGCTGTATGAAAGACAGCCAGCTACGGAGTGGAAAATTAGGGAAGACACAGCTGGTTGAAAATCCACTCTTAAGTTCACCCTGTTGCTAACCTACAAGTGTCATGTGTCCTGAAAACTAGATTCATGGGATGGGATGGAGTTGTGATCTCTGATTGGAAGAATGGATGAATGGATGAGGGAAATCCAGAGTCAGCTGTTAAGACTTTGGATGCAGACTTGGTAAGAGGATTGCCATCTTATAGTTTCCCTACACTGCTCACTGTGGGGTAGATAGGGCGTACAGCCACAATTGCCATACACTTGTCTGATTAAAACCACATGTTGTACCACATGTTATTTAAGGACACACATTGATGGGATCAGATGTTGGCTGTTAGAGGGATCCAGTCTTTAGCTGCAGGGTTCTTCTTACCCCTGTGGCTATTTACCCCAGCCTAATGCCCCCACTAAGCATCTTGGGTAAATGCTTATCCTTTGTTTTAGAAAGTGCAATATTTTTGGTTAGCTAGGAGTGCAAGCTGAATTCTACTGAACGACAGTTCTTTTTTTCTGTGATTTTGTGCGTAGATATGAGACTGACTAAAAATAATTTCTTCTGTCTGCTTGCTCAGTTGTACAGCTTTAATTAGAACAAAACTATGTAAACACTTATACAGAACCGACTTTGTACACCTTTTGGAATATGTTTCATTAGTTGGATATTGAGTCAATTAAGCGGTCTGCTCAAAACTTGCTTATATTTGTGTCATGCAAAGAGCATATTGCTGCTAACAGGTTTAAAACATGACTCCAAACATGGAGGTTTCCATGTTTTACCTTCAGTACAACAATTGTTTGACCCTCTAAGAAGATTCCGCATGTATTTATAGAAATATAATTAATTGATCTGTGGTCTTTCAGGACTGCACAGAGAGCCAATATCAGTGCTGATATTTGTTTGTTTGATCTCATGACATAGATATGTTTTGTAGATACAGACAGAAATCCTGTTTTTTAACACTGATTAAAGCCACAACCTGACATGTCTTCTAAGTTGTCTTCTTACACTCAAAATGGTCTGAGCGTCATTTGGTCTTCTTTTTGAGTGTGCACCAGTGAGCTGTTATGTACAATGGGTGAGTCATCTCATCCCACATGTAGCTTTTCATTTTGTGAAGTTAGACCGCTGTGCTTATTTTTAGCTGAACCATCTGTCATGAAAAATGAAGTCAGGAACTCCAGCATTCAGGGTTAGTGCTAGTATTACTCTATCATTATATAAGGAGATTTGGTTATGAGATGCCTTGTAGCACTTGAGTTGTGAATGTGTGTTTAGGTGTGTCGATCACTAAATGCCTCTACACATTTCCCGCCATCTTATAGTGGGTGCAGTGTATGAATAAAACAATGAGACATGGGTGTGGAAGATGAGTATTAATGCTGTAAGCCTGACTCATATCCCACTCTCTCCTCCCACCGACTGGCTCTCTCTTGCTCCCCTCCACCCCCCCATCTTTGTTCTCGTCATCTCTACTCCACTTTTCTCCAGCCTTGCATGCTTTCCTTCTCATCTTCATCTTTTACTGGTTTCTTTTTCTTTGCTTGCTTGTTTGCAGTCCAGCTCTTTGTTTTCATATCTCTTCATTATCATCCTTGCATAAAAATCTTTTTCTCTGATTTTCTTCATCCCTCCTCCCATCCTCCTCCTACACATTCTGATTTCCTCTGGCTGGTACTCTTTCTTATGCCCCCTTCTGTATCTTCATGTAACTGCAAGCTGATATAAAATGGCTGACACCTTTTGGATGCTGGGTTCCTCTCTCCATTGTTCTTCCTCACTGCTGTTTTTTTATGCAAGTCTATAATTATTAGTTCAGATGCCAATTGCTATTGGAATACATAGCTTTGTCCTATTAGTCCTTATTCCACCATGCACTCTCCTTTCTTCTCTCCCTTTCTGACCACAGAGACACTCCTCTCTACAGTTTCTCATCTTTCTGTAGAAACTGGTGCTGTGAGTAGAGCTGAATGTGAACTTTTCTCTTTCTCTTATGACTGCTGTAGGGAGATAGGAGGCACTACCAAACCTTAGAGTGACTCTTCACTGCCTGAGGCCTGGAGCCCAAGGCAAAAGAATCTGCACCTTTCCTCCATTACTTTGTGCATGTGTGTGTCCTGAACATGAGCCCAGAGAGTGACTTTTTCAGCTAATTGTTGTTGAACTGACTTGGCTTTCACAGTTGTAAATGGCTACTTGCAGAGTGAGAGCTGTCGGATAACAAGGCATTGTTCTATATTCATTAATTAAAAATAGTTGTTTTTTCAATTGGCACTTTCACTTTCACCCCCCCCCCCTCCCCCTCCCCCCTTTGTCTTACAATGTTCCAGCATGGTTTCTTGTTTGTCACACTTAAATATTCCACATATTTAACTTATATGTATTATTGAATATAAGAAAAGCAGCATGAAGTTTGTTGTCTGGGTTTGTGTGTCAATAAATACAGAATGAAAAGTGACCTACTTTCTGTAATATTACTGTACATGTTTTTCTAATCAGAATTTAAGTGCTGCCACAACTTTTTTTTTTAGTTATTGTTGAGTTTTATGAGGGTTAAAGTTAGGAAAGTTATTGTTTCCACTAAGGGTAGTTTTTATTAATACTTCAAAATGGGATTTCTGTGAGATAAGGCTGATTGTGTTTTAGTTGCAATATTCCCATGCTGCGGGCATGTACTATATGTACATGTTTTATGTTGTTAACTGACCCTTAATTGACCCTTAGTGCTCATCTCATCATGTCTGATTAAAACATGAAGCTCTGCTAGTTCATAGAGTAAAGCCTTATGTTATGACTTCAGTTTGTGTGTTTATGTGAGGGCTGTACTGTTAGTGATCATGATTACTGGTGACAGTTACATATTGTTTTAAACAGTATATTGCAGTAGATAAGCATGATTGAATTTATTGTTTTGGAGCTCAAGCAGAATCCGATGTGTAAAAAAAAAAAATGATGCTTTTTGTGGAATGTAAAAATAACACTAATCTTTAGATGCAGGACATTTTGTTTCAATTTTTAGGGACAATTTTTAACCCTTGGCCTGCTCTTTCTTGTTACGGTTTACAAAATGATTTATATTGTATGTTTACTTTCAGATGCTGACTTTTGCCTGCTTTTTAACATCAGTTTTGGTCATAGAAGTGCATTTGACATATTCAAATATGATTAGTTATTCAGAACATTAGATACCTCTGTCACGGTCATGGCAAATGTAACTAATGCTTCCTTCAATTCTGTGTTTCACAGACTTGTATGGATGTTTATTGTGTTAACATGACATTATGATGTGCAATTCAGCTCTCAGTGCATCGCTGTTAGTGAGTCACATCATATTTTGCTGCGTTTTGGCTGAGGTTATAGATATCAGCAGGGTTTTATAGCAGATAACGAGATCAGGCATCACATGATACATCAAATAGAAAAGCTAAATCTTTCATGTACACCAAAACTAAATCGTCCAGTAGACACTGGGCTAGATAATCTATGCATCACATTACAGTTAATGAAGTGAGAATCTGCTTAATGTGAGCAGAGAAGCAGCACTGAGCACAGACAAACCAAGGCATTAAAACATGATTCCAAAGTAACAAGCAGAGTTTGGTCTGCTTGTTTACAGATGACTGTAAAATGGGGTCTTTGGGATAAGAGTGGAGTATAATTGTTCCCTAAGCCCTTGTTTACTCCCTAATGTCCGCCTTAATCCTAACTCACTTTGCTTTGTCCTTTAACTGAGAACTGGAGTAGTAAAATGTGCTGATGGTGCTTCTTATGGAACCAAGATATAGAATGTGTGAAGTATAAGATAAATGCACTCACTGAGCAGTAAAATAGAAATACCTGTACAACATAATGTAACCCAGAAGTAAATATTCCATTTGTGAAACAAGTGTATTAGATCTCTGTGTACTGTTTGGAAAGAAATTATTTGTCGTACCAAATGCTTTAAAACTACAAAACATCATCAGTGTCCCTTCAGGTGTTTTACATGGGAGATTCCTGTTATGGTATTCTTTCCATCCTGCCACCGGTGTCAATATTCCCAGTCGTCGTGGATTAAGGCTTCAGTAAAGTGTGTAAAGTGATAATTCTTCTATGTTGCTCCTCTAATGCGATTAGGTAGAATCGTCTTAGTGATGCCATGAAGAGAAGCTTTGAAAGGGCAACAGCACAGACAGAAAGCTATAGGATGTCACTAACCCTTCAATTCCAGGCTAATGTCCATGCTGCTTTTTCTCCTTTTACTTTGTGTTCTAATATTGTTGTTGTGCCTTTGCTTTGGCCTCATCTCTGTTAAATGTTGTTCAAATCAAAGGTGATTATTAACCCTCATTTATGATTTAATGTCGGTGGTAATATATTTCAATCAATGTTAGGGGTGTTGATTTTAACTTTATGGTCTTATGGAGGCTGCAGTTTTTGGTGCTGTTGAATTGTACTGAGATATGTTTCTAATATTTACTCTCTTTCCACTAAATGAAGTGGACAAAACTGTGTTGTTCAACAGCACCCCACACTACAGCCTCTAACAGGCCATTAAGATAAAGCAAAACGGCTTCAACAAAACCTGAACATTATCATGAAAGCAGGATTTATTGCAGGACTATTGCATCAGTGCACTTAAGTTTCAGTCAGGTGTACCTTATAAACTGGAAACTCTATCTACACACTCACCTCAACCAACATACCACACACATACAAGCTAAAATGCACACTCATGTGGCACTTGTATCCTCACCATCCACCACCACATTATGAGAGGCCTCTGTCGCTACACATGCTAAGCTGATGTCCTTGTAGCTGTTTAAGTTTTGATGCTGATGAAAGTGGAAGATAGTGTTTGCTATTTTCAGAGAGTGGGAGCAACAGAGCCCAGGCTTAACTGATTGGTAGGCAAGTCATTATTTTATAAATAGCTATCTTCATTTTCTGAGGAAAGTGGAGCAACCTCACAAAACCATTTCAACCATTTCCAACATCAGATTCTCTGCAGGCCAGTACTCTCCTCTATTATTCAGACCTTTTTTTATATATATATTTAAAGAAATGGGCCAAGCCCTAGTGCAGCAGGCCTGCACCTGCAATGCACTTCCCATGCAGCACTGACTGCTGCATTTTTAGTACTGCATGACTAATAAGAAATTAAAATAGACATTACGCAATGCTACATTGATGCATACAGGTCTAATTTGCTGATGTATGGAAAATTTAAGTTAGACACAAAAGTGTGGATAAATTATGCTTTTCAGTTGCTGTTTGCCTTCACAGATTGTCCTTGTAAATTACAATAGATGCAACTGCACTCTGAAGGATACTGGCTGATGGAATTATCTCTCTGTCTTTCCCTCTTTGTTTTGATATGTATCAGGCTGGATGGGAATGTGCAGGTATTGTTAGGTACATACACATCTCCCTTCCCATCCGGGAGAGTTGACATTTTAATTTCTGCAGGCAGAGGAAATGTGTGGCAGACACCAAGGCTGCTAGTGTTTCTGTTCCACTGATACAATTCTTCAAGTGTGTGAGCCTGCTAATCTAATCTAATGCTTTACAGCATCGCCTGCCTCTGACATCAATGTGTGCCTGTTTTTGCATGTGGACGTTGCTATGGAGAACAAAGGAAGGGGTGAGAAGGCTCCCCCTTGTGGCTAAAAGTGGAAATAATTTGCCATTTCTTCAGTGCTGTATGTGTGTGCATGTGTCAATACATTCAATAATTTAGCATGTTGCCACTCTGTATGTGGTATTGTATTGACTGGTATTGTTATTGCGTCTCTCTGTCAGTATTGATCCACAGATAGTGGGTCCTGTCCCATTTTACATTCCGACTAAAGCCAAGCACAGCATGCCCTCTTCCCCAGTGAACTGTATGATTGACAAATCTAGGTTATCCATGCCTGACTATAAAGCTAGATTTATTCTTAATCCCACAAAAATTGTTTGGTTCAGCCCGTTTCTGTGTGTGAATGAGAGACAGAGAAAGAGAATAAGGGATACAGAGAGTGTACTGGGAGTGAATGTGTCCTCTATTAAAAAATATATGCCCTGTCCTTGGCAAATGTACTGGGTGCTCATAAAAAAGGTTGGGGGGGGGGGGGGGGGGGGGGGAA
>JBBPCS010003294.1:0-12457 GCA_037974645.1 Hollardia meadi
AGATAGATAGATAGATAGATAGATAGATAGATAGATAGATAGATAGATAGATAGATAGATAGATAGATAGAAGAGAGGAAAGAAACGGAGTAGATGGGAAAGGAGTCAAAAGAAATTAAATGAAACACAGCAACGAAGAAAAGAAGGACACAGAAGAGGAAAGGTGAAGAAAGAAGGACAGAAACAATGGAAAAAAGGAACATTGTAAAATAAAACAAAAGGAAATAAAAACAATATAGATAGGAGAGCAAAGGAGGAGAAGAGAGGAAACAAAGGAGTAAGGTGAGAAAAGGAGAGGAAAGGAGAATAGAATATAGAGTAGAAGAGGGAAAGGAAAGAAGATTGGAGAGGAGAGAAAAGGAAAGAGGAGTGGAGGAAATGAGGGAGTGTAGGGCCATTGTGAAAGAAAGGGAAAGGGAGGGGGAGATGGAAGGAAGTGATAGAGAGAGGAAGAAAAAGGAGAGAGGAAAGGAAAGTAGATGAGAGGAGGAATCACAGGACATATGGGACCACTGTGAGTTTCACCGCCATGTGCGTTATTATTATACATTCTTCCTCACGTGGCTCTTGCCCTCCCATCTCCTCTTTCTCCTCCTACTTCCTTAATCTCACTCCCCTTCTCCTCCCTGCTCATGTCCCTCCCACCCTAAGGCAGGAGCATGCAGATGACGGGATGTATGGATTGTTTTCTCTCAGTGTCTCCTCTTCCCATCTCATCATCACAGTAATTCATAAGAAGTATGCATGTGGCCTCATGCACATGTAGGCCTTACATTTGTGTATGTGTGTGTGTCAGGGTCTTTATGTAGATTGTGTTGTCGTTTTGTGTGAGTGTATGTGTGCCTGTGTGTTTCTCTGTGTCAGCGTCCCAGAAAAGGCAGACCTCAGGGAGTTGTGCTCCACTTTCACTCCGTTATTAATTCACCCTTCACTCCTACTGTGTTTGCCAGGATGGACCCGATGGAAGGAGAGAGAAAGAGAGTTTAAAACAAAAAGGGATGGAAACTGAATTGATGTGAATGAGTATGAAGGAGAGTCGAGACAGGCAGTAAACACAACATTCCTGTTGTTTCTCTGGCTCTTGCATTCAGAAATGACAGTATATTAAATAGAAATTAGACACAAGGCTGTGGTATGATTTGTGTCTGACTTTCTGATCTGACCTGATCACGTCCTTGACAAACTGCAGCTAGTCATCCAACAGGAGGCACTGGCTTTTTAACGTATGAACGGGCTGAAGTGGCCAACAGACTGTGGGTGGGCAGGGGAGTGAGCACTCTACAGTATTTAGAGAGGACTTTATCTGTGGGAGCTTTTTGGAAACTGAGGGGAAAGAACCACAGGACAATTTTCTTTTCGCTTATTTATTTTGTGTAAGATGCTTTGAGATTGAGACCCTTCACTGCTGTTTTCCTGCTTGTGCAATATCAAATGACTTTGCCAAAGAGTGCAGCTGCTACTGTGTATTTGTTCACCGATTGTGAGGAAAACTGCAGTTTGTCATAATTACTTTGTTGTGCGCAGTTTTATTTAGGGACTATTTTATTTCGGTATCACCACGCAGTAGGAAACTTGCATCTACTCATGGCGAAGAGGCTAGCTAATGTTACAGCTCAGCCCAGGAGAACGCCATTAATGTTTACGTCCCTGCAAAAGCGACTCTGTAGTTTGACATCTGAGTGGAGCCACGATGAAAAATTATCTGTATATATTAGATTTTCATGAAACAAGCAGCCTGATTCGGCTCACTGATTGAGCAGATTTTACAACATCCCACCGCTAACCAATATCAGGGGAAGGGGGTGGGGTGGGGCTGCTGGGGGCTACATTTTGAAGCATTATGGATCAAATTTTTAATTCATCATCTATGACAGTCCCTAGAAGAGCCAAATCCCTCTCACTTGCTCCTGTCAGACCCACTGACGGAACAGAATTAAGCGGCATTAGAATACACTTAGTGGAAATGAATGATCAGATGATGTATCTCCAGGGATTCTTTACACACATGTGAGAGAATTCAAGGACTGTAAAATAGTGCTTCATCGCAAGGGTCACCAGCATGAGTGTAAAAGTTGTAGTTAGAAGCTCAGTTAGAGAGGACTGCTTGCACAAGTAACAATACAAATAGCGAGAACAAGACTATGTCGCTGCTGACAGAGATACTAACCTAGGAGGAGTAGAGGATACAGAAGGCAATTTTAGGCTGCAAAGCTGCATTTATTTTTAAAGAGGGAGAATGATTGACAAGTGAGGAATTGCTTGATGGAAATGAGAGGCTAAGAGATAAACTGTGTACAGTATATTTATATACAGTGTTTGTATGTGCATGCATGCTGGTATGTAGGCTAACCCTCTATGTCTTAATCATAAATTCAACAAAGGCCTTTGTCGCCGTAACCTCACAATGACTCATGCTGCATTGCCATGGTGACGAGCATCCCCACATTATTGGATGTCATTTGATTGCTTGGACAAACTGACACACATGCAGGCAGGATGTTATCTCATTGCTGGTTTGACTCTTCATCTTGCCACCAGTGAGAAAGAGTTTCACATTGCAGAGCAAAATCTTCCAGTTTATTTGTGGTCTGTGGAGATTTAGTGCGGCCTTAATGAACTGACAGAAGACTGATGTTTGTGCTGAGGGCACAAGCAGTCATGGAGCTCCTCACATTAGTCACCATGTGTGAAGGGAAACAAATGATGTATAGTTTATGTTGTTGGCCTAGTCTACATTTGTAATGTATAGAGTCTAGTTTTGGGAATATTCTCAATTTAAATTATTTAAACTCTTCAAGAGGCACTGTGCATAACTGTTTGAACTGTTCTTTAACACTGTAACACTGTCATATTCCGTAGTTTGTCCAGAAATAAGGATGTCAAATGCCAGATGAGTGTATGTGCTTATGTCTGCAGAGGAAAAATGAGCAATTTAAATTCAGTATAGTTATTCAAACCATCTCTGGAAGTTGTGAACGATCCATTAAGCCATATTAAACTCAATTATTATACTGTGCATAAAACCTGCATACTAAACAACTGCAATAATGGATCTAACCAAGAAGTACAGGTGGCAGGATGCTCTTTGGAAGATAGGTCTGATTTTAAAAATGTAACTCTCAAATATCTTGTAAAGCCTTACACTGAACAGATTTGTACTTTATTTATTTGTGAAATAATTAATTTTTGAGGAAAAATAGCTAAACTGATGGCTTGAGCAGTGATTACATTCAGTAAGATTGACATTCAATGCAGAAAAAACATAATGTTATCTGCAGTGATCAATGTTAGAACAGTATCATATTCTAAGTCGTGTGCTGGCAGAAGGCTGATGAAAGAAATTACACAATACACAGGCAGAAAAATCATCATTATAACCCTTCATTTCACTCTTTACTGGAGACTGCTATTGTCTTGCATCAGTGCCAAAACACTCACTTTGTTATTGCACAGATGTGAGAAAACATCAACCCAATATTGTCTTATTATTTTTTATGCATGTTTTCATCTTAACCGATTGTGTTAATGGAGATGAGAGATTTTGTTCATTTAAAATGGCAAAGAAAAGGGGTTGGAGTCAGCACAAGGCTTTTATTACAGTTTGGGTAAATATCGATTTTGTTACCGGTAATATTTTGTTCTTTGTCCTCTTTGTGGTTTTGGTTTACTGCAGTTAGATAAATAGCTACAGTGGACATCTCACAATGTGTCATCAGGTTGTTTGCGAGACTCTAAAAACTTGGTATTTCACCTGGGGCCACGCCTTACATACTGTGTCATACAAAGTGTTGTGTGCCTAATGTGTATTCTTGTCACCTCGCATTGGTTCGTAATTGACTTGTAATTTCAAACAGAGATATTTTTTTATTTTTCTATGATCATTGCTGTTCATGACTCTTGTGAAACCAAAAGTCAACATTGAATTATTAGTTTACTTTTGTTGACTAAACCAAACCAAGTAGTTTTTTAAATGCCCAAACATAAATGTATTTTCATCAAATCAAAAAATAAAACTAAGCCCTGTCAACAAAGGGTTAGTTGATTCACAGAAACATGATTTTCTTTTGTTATCTGTTCATATAGGAAACCTAAATGAAGACGCACAAAAATATTCAACAAGAAGACTTCTACTGGCTGCTTAACTGAACGACAAACTGACACAAATATGCTCAGCAGAGTGTGGTACCCATAAGGCCTTGCTGGGGCCCAGTGGGTGGGGTTACAAGGAGGCAGAGATGAACCTGATCAATGAAAGGCCATCACCTGGGGATATAAGCTCCACCCACCACTGATCTTCAGGGTGACTGACAGCTGGACCAACGCCTCCTACGCCGTTATCTGAATCCCCATTGGCCAACAGTAAAGGTAGGAAATGAAGAGGAGAGGAGAGTAGGAGAGGAGAGGAGAGGAACTTTTGTATCTCCACTTCTCAGAGTTGTGTTTGTCAATGTCAGCAGCTTTCCTAATTATCACCCTGATTATGGAGGTGGAGGATGCTGATGAAAAGAGGAGCGGAAGGTTGAGGAGGATGAAGTGTGGGAGGTATAAAATGGGGAGGAAGGTCTAAAGAGGTTAAACAGTTAAGATAGCAAGGCCTTTGGGACATTCATATTAAAGTTATAAAGGAAAGAGGAATAAATAAGATTAAGAGGAGGTGTCTGACCACATGTGAAAACAAAGTGTTTTAAAAGCTTGTCGTCATTGCCTCCTCCTGGCTGCATCCTGCTGCCTCTCCAGTCTTTATCCAAAGACTCCTGTCTTTTGTCTATTTTTGTTGTTTTAATGCAGTCATAAAAACAGGGATAATGGTGCACACTTTCAGTCTCTCCTTGAAAGTATTAATAGTGTTGCACTAGGCTGTATACACAAAAATTGACTAAAGGCAACTGTGTGAAGAGTAATTGCAGGTGGCTGAAGATGTCAGAGCATACCCTCTATAGAGGCCCTTACATTCATAGACAAAAGCATACACACATATAAGCCACGTTTCCACTGCATGTTATGGCTCAGCTCTACTTGACTAAACTCACTTTTGGTACGAGGCACTTTTCTCAGTTCTGTTTTCCACTCTTGGTAGTACCACTCAACGTAGGCGGGATTCTTAGGTGATCATCATAGCGACACCATGTGAAACTTTCATGACATCATCATCTTCATGACAGGAACAATGGAGGATATCGAAGGGATGGCTGTCAGAATGAGAATGAGTGTGGGAAAAACTACATCAAAGCAAGTTGTGTAAGTGACCATTCTAGTGATGAGTCCCTCTGACCAATGAGTGGTCTGCAGATGAGGTATCAGTATCAGGTACAATGGAAAGCCAAACAAAGAGCCTTGCCATGTGGTGAAAACACAGCAACACATTGCACAACAGGATTTCCAGTCACCCACAGAAACACTCAGAGTACTAATGGCTGTACAATTAATCAATATCATGTTTCTATGTAATTTTAATGATTCAACTAGATATAGTAAAATCACCATGCTGCTGTTGTTCCCCCTCATTCTTGTTACCAACATCACACCAAGTGATAATAAGTATCACAAGCACACAGGTACTCAGGTGACTGTGAAACAGCAGCTGTGGCAGCAGTAGCAGCTGGCAAATCAGTTTTGTTTTATCACGAGCCACATGAGAAACTTCGAAACACAAACTGAGTGACCTAGGGTGCTGATAACAGCAATTAGACAAGCAATGAAAACAGTGAGTTGATGTGGAAACAATGTGTGTTGTCTGTTGTTTGAAACTTTTTCAAATTCAAAGCTGACTATATCAACTAAGAACAAATCTTTTCTAACATGGCACTTGATCATGGTTATGTGCCGTAAAATACATTGTAATCTGAGGTTTTGTGCACTTTGGGTGGCTGAGGTTCATCCTCTGGACAGCATGAAAGTGTAACTTTCAAACCCAAACTCCAAAGTATTTAAGATTCATCTTCTGAGGAGCATGAACATTCAGAGCGAATGTCATGGCAGTCATGCCAGCTGTTCAGACATCTTGCTAAAAAGCGTCAGTGTCAGTTGTCCCCAAAATAGAAAAACTTGTCATTTTTTTGCTCAATCTGTGTGGAGACAGTAACATTATTTTAGGGTTATAGCAAACTTTAAGTTCAGCCACATTTTGTAAGGGACTGCACTTAGAAGATTTGACAAATGTAACATGTACATATTGCTCAAGATTTAGACACGTTTTCAGTGGAGGATCTGTGAAATGACGACTGTCATTCGAATGATGAAGACAACAACAGGTTCTTTTTTGATGAGCATGTTGGTACCCAACCAGACAGGTTATATGGTCAGGTAGCCAGGTTATTGTGGATAGACGTTTTTATTGCCCACAACATGCACAGACAGGGATAATTGTCAACAGTTGGATCTGTAATGAAAGACTATCTCCTGCAGTGCTTCTTCCACATCCTTCAGAGCAGCCTCCTTTATTGGTTAAACAGAAGGCAAGGATATTTCTATAAGTGTTTTCGTAGATGTGAACTGCGGATTCTTGGTGTACTTTCACTGACGAGTAACCATTGAAATGTGATCTACAGTATGTATCACTAAAACACCATTTTAAGTGTGTGTGTGTGTGTGTGTATTTGCGTGGGGGTACATGGGCCAGTCTTATTGTGTTTTTCACCCTATGTTCTCTTTTTCTCTCTGTCTACGGTTGCCATGGAAACCAGTCCTACTCATTCCCTCTTTGCTGAGTCAGGAAAAGGCGGGTGTAGTTTGACTGGGCTGGTCCTATCAGCATCACTAGGTGGCATCTCAGACCCATCCACTAAACAGCATGTAGCTGCTCATACCAGTTTGGAGATATCAAGTCACATTCAGTTGTTGGGAACCATCAAGTGAAGTCACTGGAAGACTTTTAGGGGGAAGACCTGCTATTTAAGCAACATGTCACTGATGTCTCATTTGACTCTGTAGCTCCTATTTGCTTCTACTTAATAGAGTTATAATGTAGGTTATGGCGGGATACAGAAGAGTTGATTTTGACCTCTTTTCCTTTTTTAAAAATCCCAGGATGAAAGACGAAATGGGCACTTCAGCTTACCGGAAAAAGTACATTTTCAGTAGTAACTTCATACTGCACCTGTGGTCAAAAGAGAAATGTGCAACAAATTAATCACACATGTTTTAACAGCTCTGCCATTCTTCATATCATATAGGCTATCATTCTCTGCTTTTTATCTCCATGATTTATATCCCTCTGGTTTACACTAAAGATGAATCCATCACTGTTGAACGCTTCCAACTACCAACTATATGGCAGCGTAGTCAGTGGCTCTACACATCAAATATGACACTCTACATACCCCTCTAGCATATATTTTGCAAATGCAGGTTAGGATGAATAAATATGCAACATCCAGTTGTAAAGCTTGTTGAGAAATTACATTTTATGAGTTTTGGTCATGTAGGAAAGCACAAAGTCAGGTGACAAATGGTCCATGTTGTGAAATGGTTACAGTTTGGTTAAGTTTAAGACAAAACTACTTGGTTAGGTTTAGGAAAAGATCATTAGGCTCGTTCGAGATGAGTCAGACCTGCGCAGAATCGATCACCGGCGATGCTGCACAATGCATCCTGGTTAGAAGTCATGCACACAAGGGCAAAAATAATCTGACGAGATCAAGGAGGCCGCAAGTTTTAGATCCAGGCGCCACAGTTGATCTCCACCATCTGCAAGACCCAGGGAACGATGGAAAACGCCTGGCTGTCGACTAATCAAAGAGCTGATTGGTTTAGTTGTTGACTCAACAATATGACATTTTATAGGAACTTTTCTGTTTTGTTGAATTGGAGAGACTTGTATTTCATTTGTCTGATTTTAAAGGTTTATTTTGTGAACAGAATATGTTGTGCGGCTGATGCTGACATTTAGTAGTCAGAGACTAAATACATTCATATTAAAAACGGCATATAATATATCATAGTTGGAGTCTATTCCTGCCTATATTAATATTGAACTGGTTTTAGGTTTAAGTATTTAGCTACACAAAGTTTCTGTTCAGTGGACTGTGAGGATTCTTAAAATAACATTCAGTACAGATGTGAATCCCTGACAGTCTAAATGTCTGACAGATCATTAATGAAAGTTTTAGTATTTCTTTCCTTTATGCTTGACTATTAATGTTTTCAGTTTGTTTATGTAGTTTGAGAGGGGCACGTCTGCTCAACTGAATTGTACGCAGCAGCAAACTGATACAATGCTGATTTAAATGAGAATTCATGGAAGAAGGTTTTTGAACAATGAACAGAAATGACATATCGCCTGTGTAGCATTTTAATAGGCTACCGTGTCATACTTAAAACAATTGAACGCTGTGTACAAATGGGTCTGATATAACATTTCAATAAATCAGAGTCAGATCTAACAAGATGTGTGTTTCTGTGGCTGCTGGAAACTGTCCAACTGCTTGTGTCCGTTTTCCGGGCAAGATGCAATTCATCCCGAACAAGCCAATTCTTTGGGTTCAAATAAGTACATTAGTTACGTAACATATACACATCCAGAAATAATGCTAAATGGCACTTAGATTGAAGCACAGGAACCTACCTGCAGACTGGACTTAACTGGATAGGCCGACAACTAATCAGAGCTGCAAAACGTGTGACTTTTCAAATCTGGACCTGTGACACTCCTCTATCTGTCATATCATATCAAACCTGACCCATGTGAGATAAACTGTTGTGATTGGCCCGTCACAAATCGGATGGAGGAAAGTCTGTCTGAATGGGAGAGTGGCCAGATGTATCTGCCAGAGAAAATGAAGCATGAGCCCACAGATCCATCTGGTTTTCAGTCTAGGCCCTTTCATGAATCAGTAGCTCATGTGGGGATGATGTTCTGACCGGACACTTGTTGTATCCCTGTGTGGTTCGTTCAGAGTGTTTTTTTGTGTGATCTTTGTTGAACACATACACAACGACACCCAAACTGGCAACACTGATCAGCAAAGCAGTCCTTTTATGTGCACTGGATGTGATCCCCACTCCATAAGAAGTGGAAGTCGTAAACAATTCTGTGCTTCCATTTCTGCCAGCATTGAAACAAGCGCGATTAGTTCTGAACATTTACATAATGTTGTGCTTTTCTCAACCTTCTCTTGTAGTACTATGAGCGCCTTTTAAATCAAAGCCTGGCCCCATTCACAATGAATAGCAGCCGATTGCTGTCCCGGCTTTTGAATGTTTGTATTGTGAGGAAATGGCAGGAATTTCATACATGTTGACATAATTAATATGTCCAGTTCTAATTAATTAATACACCCAGTTAAAACTAATGCCTAATGCTAATAAACTAATGCCCAGTTTTTGTTGAAACTGTTGTAGAGAAATGTGGTGTGAACTGTGTGTTCATTTTGACGGATGCAGTTTGTGTTTCTGTTGAATTGTATTGTGTTGTACTTATTATGTTGTCCACCCCATTTTATAAACGAGGGTAGGATAAATAATAGAAACACCTCTATTTTGTTCGTCTTGCCACAAAATATACACAAGCATACAACAACCTCATCCTTTGGGAACTATGTTTTCCTTACAGCGTTTTTCTCCTACACAGACTCAGCGGGGTGACTGAGCTGTAATTAACACAATACAAAGGGTAGAGTGTACTCCAAATGGCATGAGTCACATGCACACATTTTAAAAAAATTAGATGAGGTTTTCTTTTTCTACAGTATATGGTGCGTGCAAGTTTATGTTTGCTGTATTTCTGATTTGTATTTCTTGGGCAGAGTGCGTCTTTAAATAGCTCCATTGTGAGGGGCTCTTGCTGTAATGACTCCTTTGTGATTGCAGTTTCTTCTCCATAGAAGAGGACAGTAGAGAAACAGAGAACATTTGTGCAAGTCCATAGTAATTGAAGCAACTGCAAATGAATCCCATGGGAGTGAGTCTTCTGTCTGAGCTGAACTGAACAGAGTTAATGGCTTTTGTGAACAACCCCTGTGTGATTCACTCCTGGGGCCACAAATACAGGAACATCCAAATGAGAAAACCCTATCTTAATCCCACTTAAAGAAGCAATTTAGAGTTTTTCCAAAAAAAGGAGTGTTGCTAAATGCAGTGTCTGTTGTCAGTTAAGCTGTAGTGTACAAATCTGTAAATCATCTGCTGCAGGGACACCAAATAACTTGATCTGATAGCATCATTAATTTGTTGTATTAACCATTTAATGAATAGCTAATGGCTAACTGTCTTGTTAACAGACTTCTCCTTGAGATACTTGGTGACCTTTCACCCTCAAAATACAACAGAAACATTTCCATTGACACTCAAATGTGTTAAAGCTTTCTATGCATTGTAAATATTCCATTATATCTTATCATACAATTCTGTGTATAATTGTTTAGCAATTTCCCTGGCATTGTCTCAGGAAGATGTGTTTAAGCTAACTACCAAACTGTAGGAATGTCAGTGTCTCCATATGGGATACAAGGAATCAAGGGAATGTATTTGTCTTTGTACAACAGTGGGTTGCACAAACAAAATATATAAATATTAAAAAAATAAATTAATTCAAAATAATAATTCAAAATGAATAAATGAAAACATGTTTTTAAATAAATAAAAAAAGAATAATAAAAAAAATAGAGCAACATATACAGTCATTTATATACAAATATATAATGTTCACGCCTCGGAAATAATTCTTTGCATTTTTTAAAATTTGCATCTGGGTGAATGTAAACAAAAGCAACAAGATGGTGATGATAATATGGTCGGCATCCTTCTATTAAAAGAGTTACATGTGGGAAACATTATCCATCAACCTTGACGACGCTCGAGCACCAGGCACCAATGATGCAGGGAAATAAATAAAAAAGATGTGCAGACAATTCCATCAAAACGGTACAGAGGGTGTGAAAGAAGCGAGGACCAGGGCTGGGACACACAGCCACCTCCCACTATTGGCTTACACATGAACATTTAGGGAATTCCCCATTTTGGCCAAATTACAGGCAATTTGTGCCACCTGCAAAGATCACATCTTTTTTGGCCCACATACTTTATATTTTGGAGTTTTATGAACAACGGTGACAATCTTGTGACCAAATTTAAATATGGAAATCACATCATGATGAGACATGTTTCAATTCAGTTAACTTTATTTTACCAGGATAATCCACTTCGCTTTAATGCTTTCCAGGGACGCCTGGGTACATGAAACTATAAAAAAGAGTTAAACTATTCCAACCGAGTTTATACTGGTGTCCAGATTTTTGTTTACATTTGAAAGCCTGTAAACTAGTTTGTTCCCTTGTAGAACAGTCCAGGTGATATTCGCACCATAATATGGCAGGCTGCTCTTGAAACCAGTATTTATCTGCAGGAGATGTGAGTCCCACCTCTTTAAAGCCGCCGTTGCTGACCTTACGTGACCATGAGGAGCCATTAGTGAACACCTAAACATTTCTGTTAGGTATGAGGGAGGGAATGTGATTGAAACAGAACAGAACAGTTATTTTAATTCTGTCCTCTAGCTGTCAATAACAGCTATTGTCAGAGGCCTGCAATGACATATGCAGCTCTTCTTATCACCTGTTGAATCTCACCTAAACCTGCTTTATTACAGGAGTGTTGCGGAATTTGTATGTCGTGATGAGGATAGAAGATTGTTTGTTTAACTTATAGAAGGCAAAACTTATATGCCATAGCCAAAGTAATTCCATTAGTTGACCTCCTTAATAAAATAAAACAGTAGGACATCTGACACTGTGTCTATGCAGCCTATGTAGTGAAAGCTGCATGTTAGCAGAAAGCTTCAGTACTCTGTATACATAGGATACGTTCAGGCTCAGCATTGAGTGTAGGACACCTGTGTTTTGGCAGCGATCAGAGCCCAACACATAATCACTGTGTGTTATCTATTAACTATTTAACTAGTATTATTACTATGATAAAATTGTTCAACATATTGGGCAACAGTTGTCTAGAATCTAGACATTCGTTGGTCTTCTCTATCCATCTTCATTTCCCCATCTGCTCCTCTGCTGTCTTCGCTTCCTCTCCTCAGGTATCCTCTCTTCTTCAGCGGTGGCAGGAACAGTCGCCATAGCAACAGGGAGCCTACAGCTAAGTGAGAGAGAGTGAAAAGAAAAGGGAGAGATGTAAAAAAGGAGAGAAGGAGGAAGGGGAAACTTTGGGGTTGAACGCTACACTCCACATCCGTCTCTTCTTCCTCACAACGTCTGTCTTTCTTCTTTTCTTCACAAAGATTGGTTTCCTGGAGCTTCTCCTGGAGCTTTCATCTGTTCCCTCCATCTATCCCTCAAGCTTCATCTCTAATCCTTCATCTATCCCTCTGTGTCCTGGAGTTAAGGGCCAATTATTCCTTCTGGGTTTATGATACACACAACTATACTTTCCCCTGTGTTTGTATGTGTGTGTGTGTGTGTGTGTGTGTGTGTGTGTGTGTGTGTGTGTGTGTGTGTGTGTGTGTGTGTGT
>JBBPCS010003295.1:0-12454 GCA_037974645.1 Hollardia meadi
ACTAGCAGACTAGGTTAGACCACCCAAATCTGTGTTTTTATTTAACTATACCTCCCGGAGTATGGCGCTAATTGTTTCGGCCTCGCGTCAGGTGGTTCTTCACCTCCACGTCTTGCCTTGAAACCGTTTAACGCACACCTAGTCGTTGATTATCCCTTACTTATTATAATGGTGGATTTTATAGCAAACGATGCATTGTTTCCTCTAGTAACACTGATGCTAGTAACACTGATGCTAGAAACACTGATGCTAGAAACATCAGCAGGCCGCTTTTTTTTCTTTTGCTAGAAACGAGGTTGGCTAGTGCTGCAACAGAACCAAAACAGTAACATTTTTTGCCATTAAATTAATAAAACAATAAAATACTCATTGTTTTACTCATTAAACAATGAGTAAAATGTTCTGTAGTGCTGAGGAGAATTGCAGAGTGAGTGAGTACGAGTGACAACTCACATTACACATAGTCGACTGTTATTGTAAAAATATTGATTAGGGCACCTTTAATATTCATTCCTTCTTGTTTATGGTCCTGTCCGAGCAAGCTGTCTCATTAAGGAAGAACTTATGCCATGTGTGGGGAATTGCTTTCAGTTTTAAAGCATTCTTTTTAAAACATATAGAAAAGATAAGAAATCTCAAATCATGCTGGATATGTAAGCAATATTGCCCGGCTGACAGTAATGTTGCCTTGGTGTCAGTAACATGACACTGGTTGTTAGATAGTCTCATTATTGGATTTGGTTCATTTCCAGCTGTTGTAATGCATAAAAAATTAGATAGTGATGGTTTAGTAGTACTTTTTTGGACATAACTGGACTTGTGCTGTGCCACCTGTAGGGTCAGTCAGTACAGGTTCTGTCAGATTATGGCTGAAAACCTGCCCAAACTCAGAGAGGAGATCAAGGAGATCTCCATGTCAGACCTCAAGGACTTCCTGGAAAGCATCAGAAAACACTCTGACAAGGTTGGAGAGACGGCCATGAGACAGGTATGAGAGTTAGTATTTTTAACAGTTCTCGCAATAACTGTGAAAAGGTGTTCAGCAACTAATTTATGTGTGTGTGTGTGTCTGTCTGTCTGTCTGTCTGTCTGTCTGTCTGTCTGTCTGTCTGTCTGTCTGTCTGTCTGTCTGTCTGTCTAGGCACAGCAGCACAGGACCTTTAACAGTGCAGTTGCCAAACAGGCCAGTATGGGCCACTACACCAAGCCTTTGTACTCACTGAACGGACGAACTCACACTCACAACGGCCTGATGATAGATGACGGCACAGGAGATGAGGAGGAAGCAGATGAAGAGGTGAGGAAACACTGTGTGTAGTTGGGTGTGACAGAAAGTGATCATGCTGAAATAACTGTATTCATCTTTTCCTAAACAGTTTTTTGTTTCTGAGTGTGAAAATTCCAGGTAGAGTTTGAGTTGAGTTGAATTTTTTATATAAATGTCACGGCCTTCTCTGTAGTGAGTCTACAGTACATGGGCATTTGAGTCCTGATGAAAAAGTGAGTCTTTTGTCATGTTGCATAATCAAGAGCTCCCTTTCAAGCACAAATCCAACAGGTTTATAAGATAATTGTAAAAGCACTATATTTATTTTCTGTGTATAAAGTGGTTTATTTTTATAGTTTTGTATTTGTTTTCATAGCATGATGTATTCAGCACTGCTGAATGAGTGTAGAGAAGATGCTAAAGAAATATTTAATAGTAATGATGTTTCCTCATCTGTCTGACAGATTCTTACAGCTCAGGACCTGGTGGACTTCTCACCTGTCTACCGGTGTTTGCACATTTACACTGTGCTGGTAGGTTTCTCTCTGTGTCATACACACATGTACACACATCCACAAACAAGATCATAGGAATGATGTGGTGTTGCAGCATTATGATTACAGAATTTAAGATGATGAATAAATGACCTCTTTCCTGACCATTTTTGTAGGACCTCTGCTCTCATGATGCAGCAGACATTTTTGATACACACATGTTAAAGGACTCGGGATGAAATCCAGGTCCATTACAGCTGAACAGTAAAGTCATATTGATCCAAGGCCTATTCATACTGAATGCTACATTGCTCTGTTCATTTGACTTTGATCAGCTGCCTTCAGCTCTGCTGATACTGTAGCACCATAGCTCAGAAGCTATTAGATATATTGTTCCTATTATTAAACCCAGTGGATGGCACTGTAGGCACACATGCTTTATTTTCCTTTTTCACACAAAAACATGAGAATGACGTTTTCAGATTGAGCCTCTATGGAGAATGTTTTGTTGAAAGCTACATGATTGCATTTTCAAATGTAGATGATTTTTGAGAGATTCTCTTTTGTTTTGTCTGCTACGATTTTCAAACATACCCAAGTTTGTTCAAGGATCTGTAGTTCTGTGTCACTGCAACTGTTTTTTCGAAATATATTATTATTATTTATAAAGGCCATCAGGCTTGTGACGGCAAAAAGAGTCTTGATCTAACTATTTTTGGAGAGGTTATTGAAGTCTAATGTATGTCTCCGTGTCTGCAGGGTGACCGAGAAACATTTGAGAACTACTACAGGAAACAGAGAAAGAAACAGGCCCGGCTAGTATTGCAGCCACAGGCTAACATGGTGAGTAACACACAAACAGGCTCAGATAGCATGACAGCCAAAGGCTAGTATAGTTGCATTTTCATGATACACATACAGTATGTAATGCATATTTTGACATTTTCATTAAATTTGTAGCCTATACCAGGAATGAACATTCCTGATTTCATCTCTATAGACTATATTCACACAGCAGCCTTTTTCCTCTGATGTCACACTCAGGGTAGGAAGCTCAAATGCTGGAATATACTGCTTGTCCAGGTTGCAAGTTGTATAAGTGTAGTGGAGAAACCAGAGGGTTCATGAGTAAACTTTAGAATACAGTTTAACATTAAAAAAATAGAATGCCATAATATAAACATTTAACTTTGCAAACATGCTTTATCTGTCTTAACAAAACAATAACCTGCATTGGCACACATATTTCAACTCTGGTGTGGTCATTGGGGTCGTACCTTTTCAGATGCTGGAAAAAGATTTATTTCCGGTGTTTTCTTGGTTGACACCGACTGACAGCATTACTCTGCAGACTCTTAATCTGCACTTTGTCGCTTTTGAGATATCCAAAGCACTTAAATACTGTATAATTGAGTCATGTTATCTTTTTTGTTAAAGATCCCCTCCACACATGTATTAAGGCATACAAAAAATTTCCCTAATGTGTATCTGTCACGGCCTTTGCAGTTAAAACAAGACTAGGTGAAACCTAGTATATGGCTGGACCGTCTGTGGTCAATGTGCTTAATTCCAGATCACATGACATGGTTTAGCTACATTTGAGTCAAATGTTACAAATGCACTTACAAGACCAAAACTTCGTACTCATATCTTAAGATGTTTGATTTGAAAGATCTTAGACTGAAGCAAATGACACTCATTATATGGTAGTTTATTTATTAGTCAGTATATTATACAGTTTATACAAGGTGAAAGATATGAGCATATAAAGTTGAAAGCATTTCCTGTTTTTTTCATTGGAGCACGTGTATTAAAAGAATACATATTATTGGTGTGTAACAATATACATAGTAGGATGATTAATGATGATGTAGGTTAATGACAGAGTTTAAGAAAGATGTAGTTGGGTTTTAGGAAAGCGTGAAGATCATGTAGAACATGAAATTAGGTGTAATTCTTTTCAATGTGTTCAAGTTCTTTATCGTCATATGCGCAATAGTTACGTTGAAGCAGTCATTGTCACTGAAAATCTTTTATCTTAGGCTCCCTTCAACAATGCTCAAACAGTATGTTAGGAACACGTAAGTAAGGTAATAATAAACAAGAAGTTGCCATTATACTTAACAGGGGTCTAGTTCTTTCCTACAATATGCGCGGGTAGCCGAATATTATGATGACTTTAAGCGCATATACGTGTGAAACTATAAAATAAAAAACAAAGCTCCGTACTCCCAACCAAGACGGAAAACTCAATACCAACTTTCAACTTGCCAAAACATCGCATCACACATTACCTCCTCTTACCCTTCACAATAAAAGCCTTAAGATGCCTCGTAACTGCTGACCAGTGACACGTTAACAGGCAACTCAATAAAATAGCGTACATAGCGCCAGTAGATAGCAGAACACACAAATCGGTCGCAATGAATTTTCCACAACACGATCCAGCAAATGTAACGTTAACCCTAACCCCCGTCCAATGAAACGCTACGCTAGAGGGCTTTTAATTTGACCGGACACAGGAATATGACCAAATACTTATCAAACAGGGGAAAATACAAACATATGTAACATAACCCTGCTCTAAACAAATGCTTTGCACCCTCTGCAAAGAACACTCATGTAACATTAACTCCAAGTTCTGTTAAATGGCTACTAGTGAAGCATTTCACTTACCTTGAAAATATAGACAAACTGGAGTTGGAATTCTTCTGAAGTCTGGTCAGTGAATTCAAAAGTCTTTCGCCAAATAACAGTGCCCAAGATCAGCAGAAAAAATCCTGTTCTTCATGTGCAATAGATTTGAAAAACGCAGGCTGGCAGAGTAGTAAATAGTGTTTCATGTGGGATGGAACCGGTAAACGCCCCCTGCTCGCAGCTTCAAGAGCAACGCCCCTTGGTGACGTAGTACACTCGACTGACCAATGCCGCAACTTCATCACTTACTTACTTACTCAGCCACAGAGCAACCCATAGGGCTGGCCCTCTGCGGTCCAGCCAAAAAATTTGCAATAGTAATTACGTTACTTATCAAAAGGAGATCACATCAAATAACCAAAATGTGTCGGATTTGATTAAAGATTTTCATAGATACAGTAGTTTTGTTTCCAAGCTTTGTCTTAGCGGAGGCCCACAGCCTCAGATTTTTGAAACCCCTGATCTTAAAAACATGAGCCCAGAGAGTTTGGGCTGCCCTCGCCCGACAGATGATTTACCCTCTCATCTGTATAACTTCTGGTGTCAAACAAGAGCACATTCAGTATACAGTGACTTAAAAATGAACCCAGCTGAATCCTACGAACATCACTCTGGTTACTAATGCATGAGGAGTGGAAATTTGATGTTGAAATGTAATGTAAATATGTAAAATATGTATGAGTAAACAAGATTGTCATCATGTTGCGGTAGTAGCTCAAAGACAGACAGATGACAGCACACACCCATCCATACTGTGTTAACCTACACAAGGTGTACATGCCTTACTGTCAGTAAAGTCAGACTGTGGTGCTGTGTTGTCCTTCCTGATGTCCTGTAGAGAGACCTTTAGAGAGTTAGGCATTTAAACCTGCAGCATTTTATATTATCTGTTCCATATTACTGATCTGAAGCAATACAATGCTGTCAGTATGTTTACAGTGTCATTTTATTTAAGTGACTTTGTCCTCATAAGTGATCCAAACATTTGGATATGAATATGTATAAATCTATAATGTGTGTGCGGACTGTATACTGACAGATTTGAGTGTTGGCTGAGTAATCTACATGGACTTGTTTGACCTTCATCTCAGAGTTCAGGTCAACCCCACACAAATCTCATTAATAGTTCTCCCAGTTCTTCCTGACATTCAGTTTTTTCATCCCTGTTGAAGAGGCAGCTGACTCATCTGTCCATCTGTTTGCCTATCCAGTCTTACTTCCACCGCCCTAAAGGGAAAGAATTATTGATGGAGCTTTGGCTTACAGCTACATCTAAACTCAGATGACTAACTGCTGATGCCAACAGACTAACTGTGAGATTACAGAGAGGGAAAGTGACAGCCAGTGTCCTTGCATTTTGACATTTTTCAGGAGAAAAAATTTTGTCCAGGAGACAAACACAATCACGGGCCAACTACTTTAGCTGACCAAAAATATCTGAATAGATCCTAAGTAACAGAAGTAAGTACAGAAGATCATACGCTTTGTAGCACCTATGCGTATGATTACACAGCTGCTACATAGCTGCTGTGAAACTCTAATCCATCATGTTATGAACGAGGGGCAGTTTGATAGTTTGGTAAATATGCTTTCTTGTAGTGTTAGACTAAATCCCAATTCTCCTCCCTTAGCTCTACCCCTACTTTTGGAGTGCCCTCTACTGGGTAGTGGCCCTTCAGAACGGAGGTAGAAGGGTTAGGGCTTTAAAATCTCTTCCTAGGTGGGACACCACTTCTTACGTATCTGTAGCTGATGATGGCACATGTGTAAAGCATGGAAAGAGGTTTCCACAAGGAATGTTAAAACATATTTATAACATTATAGTACTGACATCGTGAATGGCGATTTTTCTGAAATGCTTCTCATAATGACCCAATGACATATTCCTTTGCATCTACATTAAATTAAGAAATTCAGACAGATTTTAAGGTTTTGCACAATTATTTCTGAATATTTGGACTTTTTTACCCCACCGTGGGAGCCATGTTTCATGTTACACTGCCTCAGTTCACAAGCCTAATGGCAATTTTCTTTAACCACTCCATTTGGAGCCTGCATCTGAAAACACTCCATTTGGAGGGCCATTTGGAGGGTTAGATCACCACTACCCCTCGTTCCCCAAAAGAAACAGGGCACCCTACCCATTGGGCCTTAGTGTTAGATGTGTGCTAGATGTTCAGATTGATACCACTCTCATTTTTGTCTAGATACACTGGATGGCTGCAGTCCATGAAGTTGCCAGGCAACCAGCTGAGACCCCAGTAAATCATTGAGTCCGACCACGAAATAGTCACATAAGACCACAGATTGTTGTTTTAACATTTGTTTTTTTTGTACGGATTTATCGATTAAGACAGAATGTTAGGCAAGCTGTTTTCACCTGTATGCAGTCTTTATGCTAAGCTAACCAGCACCTGGCTGTAAAGCTTCATATTTACCATACAGACATGAAAGTCGCATCACTCTGAGCTTCTAACTAGGTATGGAGGTGATGTATGTGTATTAAGTGTATTTCTGAAAATGTGCAACTATTCCATTAAAAACTGAGAAATGATTTCTGACTCATGCGACACATCAGACACCCCTGCCCTGAACACAAAGCACTTTGATTATGTGCTCTTATGTTAAAAACCTTCCCCTGAGAGAGTCCTGGTGCCTGTAAGACCATAACCGTGTAATTGCAATTACCACGCAATGTGTGACCTTTACTTCATTATCTCCATTTTATGCTACTTTCTACTTTTACTCCACGACATGGCAGAGGGAAAATTCTCCTCTTTTCTCTGCTACATTTTGGCAGCTATGGCTACTGGCTACTTTGAAGATTTTGCATTAAAAAAAACACATGACAAATTTTAAGACAGTGGTTCCCAACCTTTTTGCCTTGTGACCCCTTACAAAAAAGCTGTGTCTAGTTTGAAGACTGTCCTCCCAAGAAGAACGGTAGGTCTGTAATTGTTTCGGCAGGTTCCCCAAAATTACATATGTTTATGTACAAATGACAGACCTTTCATGGCTGTGGTAAAGGAGAAAGTCACGTGCGCTGTTATTGAGAGTTGTTATAGTCCACAACGAGTAAGTGTCAAGTGGATGGATGGGACACCAAAACATTGAACTTTCACATTTCCTATAGCAGTCATCTTTGGTTTATTTTATCATTTAGTGGTCATTTTAATCCAAATCATGATGTTTCCCTAAACCTAACCAAGCCATTTTGTGCTGAAACCTAACTAAACCCCAACAGCTTGTCACACTGTAATACAGATTTATTTCTCAACAGTGATTTTTCATGGTTTTGGAACAAATGATTCTGTGCTGGTGATTAGGGCGTCAGATTCGAAAACACTTCTATGCATTATTCCAGAGTGAGGAGTGTCTTTGCGTTTCAACAAAAATACCACTTGGAAATACAAGGGGGAGGAACGTCGTCTATTTCCACTTTAAGGAAAGGATCTGAGTACGTCTTCCATCACTGCCCCTTTCTCTCTCCCCTGCCAGCTCTCTACTGTGTAATGTCACACAAATAAACCTCACCACTGGACATTCTGTAACTAAAAGGTCCACTGGTGAGGGATTACCCCTCAGGTTTTTATCTCTTTGTTCTTTCTCTTGGTTGCAATATATTAAACTGCACTGTGTGAGCAACATCACAAGAGCAACTTTCCTGGCACGGTCAGTAGCACCAGCTTCCAAGATTTTTGCCTGTGCCCCGTCCCTCAGCTTACCATAAACAAAGTGGCAGAGGCTCAAGATACTGTTAAAGTGACAGATTGGAGCTTTAAAGCCTCTGTAATGATC
This sequence comes from Hollardia meadi, assembly GCA_037974645.1. NCBI lineage: Eukaryota > Metazoa > Chordata > Actinopteri > Tetraodontiformes > Triacanthodidae > Hollardia > Hollardia meadi. The sequence continues at coordinate 8,257 of JBBPCS010003295.1, forward strand.
TCTGGTATTGAGGATTATAAAAGGAGAGTGTGCCATGCAGAGGAATGGTGGATCTCTCTAGTTTGTGTATGTGCAGGAGAAGGGTAAAGGGGACAGGTACGGGTGCATGCACGTGTAGTTGTGTGCAGATATGTCTGTGGGTGCTCTTGTATATGAGTGCTTGTCAGTGTAAGTCACCATGCCGCTGTGTCTCTGAAAGCACTTAGGAGACACAGTCCAGCGCCCCTGTAAAGAGCTCCTGTCTAATGTTCACTATCCCTCTGTTCCTGTGCATAATGTAAGGAAACACTGGGGCTTTATTTATAAACCATGCTCTGGATTTCATCGTGCTATCATTTCAACAACTGTGATGACACAAAAATAAGATATCAATTGCAGACGTCCAGTGTTCTACCTTGGGAAAGGCTGGAATTTGTTTTCAACTTTTGATAGGTGACTACATTTGAAAGAAGCTAGATAAATCCTAAACATAGCGAAACAAGATTACAGCATGTGAACTCCTCTGTAAACAGTGTGGGAAGAAAAAGAGATCAAAGGCACTCTATTAAAAAGCCTTCTCTTAATTTGGCAATCATTGCTGTAATTTAACTTAACATTAAGAGATTTTTTAATTCAATCAAACTTGGGACAGATTTAAATTGTAAGCGCGCAGTAGAACATATGCCCTATTGTGTATACATCGCAGCCAAAATAGACAGACTCTGTCAGAGATTATTTTTACATCAGTTAAAACAATGCTAATTACAGCTAATGGCCATTGTTTAAAAGCAGTGCAGTGAAAATAATCCACAGGATCAGAAAGAAGCTCATAAATCACAGAATTCTTTTTTCATATTCATGACTTAAACAGTATGTCGTGTAAGTGTGTGCTGGAGACATTTACAGTCAGGCTGCTTTAAAGGGCATGTCAGGTTGAATATGCCATGTTTGTGCAATGTATTAAAACCTGCCTTTTGAAGCCTATATAACACTATGAAGGTCACATAAGAGGATTTAATAAGATAGGCAAGAAAACTGCCTGCTTTCATATACAATGTAAATGTTGTGATACACTTTTTAAGTCCAGCTACAAATTTAAAATTTAGACCAATAAACATGAATGAAAATATCAAATATTACAGTCACGAGGCTTCCATGTGACAACAGAAGGTACAGTATCTCTGGTGCCGTATGCACTGTTTAAAAAAATGTCAGGCGTCCTGGCACGTTGTTCTGTTTACATTTAGGTTCCTGGTCCATGATGAACAGGTTGTGTACTGCTCTGAATGATCTTTACAACTGTTTGTAAACGTGGAATTTCTCTTTATTTCACCACAAATTATTAATTTTCCCCCACTGCCAACACAAACTTCCTTTCGTTTATTCTTTGGCCTCCAACAAATTCTTTGCTATCCTCTGTGTAGATACCAGTAATAAAATTTTCTAACTGTCTTGCATGTTTTCCTGTGTATGACATGATCTCAAAATTATTACATATACATGATTTTAAAAAATACCATGCTGTGTATGGCTTTGTTAACTTTTGCTGCTTATGCTGTGGTGTTGGTCTGTGTCTCACAGTGATATTTATATGTTATCTTTATTTTATAACCAGTGATTTAAAGAATGAATGTGTGTGCTTGTGCTTACTAATACTGTGCTGAAACATGTATAATGTACAGTATATATGCCATTTGCTATAGAAAAAAATGACCTTATAGACCTTATACCCAGGTCAAATATTCTGGTTTTGACCCATATATTGTATGACTGAAAGTCCATAAGGATATAACTGATAAAATATATAATAAATATATATATGATTCATATCACGCACACATATTTAATTCTTTCACATAGACCCTTTGCACAAGTGACATTTTGACTTGTCATAGCAGGCTAAGCACTAGGCCTATGGCAAGCTTTAATATTTAATCAGTAGGGCTGACTAGTAGCAATTCAGTTTTTATTATATAATGGAAATTCAATTTCCACAAGTCAAGATGTGATTTTGGCTATTAAACAAAATTTCTTTCTTGTTGTCTCCTATATTGTTTTACGATTTGGCAAATAAATCAGCAAATCATATTTATGTACATAGCAGACTGTTTCTGTTTAGTCAAAAAGTAAATATAAGGAGTGTCAACATGGTGTCCAAAGTCCCAGCTATCATCAGAGAGCCACAGATCAGGTATGAGCCCCCACATCCATCACATAAAGAGAATAAAATTACAGAGGTGACCACATCAGTCTCGTATCTTTCTGTCTGATATGTCTCATATCTGATGACTCATTGAGTCCATTAAATACAGGTGTGTTCACTCCTTCACTTTTACCTGAAGAAAATCATCTGTGGAGAAATATTATGTCAGTCGCGTCCACATGGACTAAAAGTAGTTTGTCTCTTTTTTTATGCGCTTAATTTTGACACTGCTTTTCTGTCTCTCTTCATCATGCTACACTAGTGAACATGACTAGTTAAATGCACACTGTTAGCTTAAATATTTGCATTATCGCAGGAAACAACAGTGTTTACGTGTCAAAGACATCTATAATGTACTGTGTTGCAGATATCTACTGAAGTTAGCATGCAGTTTCACAAGCTCTCTTAGCCTTTAGTCTAATAAGTAAACAAAACAAACTCACAAAATGTCAAGAAAGGAAATATTCTTACACCTATTTCCCTTACTAACAGAAAAAAATACAACTGTACACTTTCTGAGTTCAAGTTTCTCTCTTTGACCAAACTAAGAGGAGCTCAATTGCCTCGTTAACTCATTGTTAAACACACTTCATTCAAACGAGACATAAATGAAATAAAACTCACCAAAACCGTCTTGATTTGTCTTTCCACAATCACCTCTGGTTTGGTCGAAATAAAACCTTCAATTCACCCACTCTCACTGTTCTGCTGCTTGACTCTCCTGTCTCCGTATGCTGTGTCCTGTCGTCCCTGAAGTCATAGTCCTCATCGGAGCCACTGTGAATCACCTGCATACTTTATCCTCTGTCATCAAACTGGCCTCCTCTGGTCTGGAAGGCAGTATCGGGTCCCAGTGTTGTGTTCAGCCATGTTCACAGCTTTTTGAGCTGAGCTCTGTTGTCTGCAGTGACTCGAGCTCCGAGGTCGCTATCTGGGCAGACTTCCGTCAGCTGTAATGCCACTATAGCTCCACCATAAACTCAACTGACGGCCCAAAAATAATAAGAGCCCAAGTTAATTACAGCAGACAGTAGGAGATACCTTTAAATTCTGGTCATATACAAGTTACTACGTACTTACTGCTTTCTGTCAGCTTGGTGTCAGCACGGTTCTCTGACGTTCTTCACAAACGCAGCCTGCTGCACTGTGTACTTGTCTCTAAATATTAGCTGCTAGCGCTATTGGAAAGTTAGCTGATCCACCAGAGCGTGCATTTGTTGATGCACGCTTTTGGGTCGAATTGGTGTGTTCACTGACTATCCGTGAAAGTGTTGCCTTGTTATACTAATTAAAATAGAGTTAAGCTATGGCATCCATGTTTGTTTGTTATACTTTAGCTTCTAAAGCTTCTTTAGCTTCCACTACATCTTAGCCTTTCTTACCCACAGATGTGCATCAACTACAGGTTTTGAACTCTTTTTTTAAAAAAATACAAAAATCGTATTGGTTGAAAAAATACACATTGTGCATCCCTATAATAATAATAATAATAATAATAATAATAATACATTTAATTGTTTCATTGTTTAATTATATGCTTTTATGATCTTTTTAAAAACGAGTTGAGTTACTTCAGAAGCGTTTTACCTTCTGTTTACCCTGCAGTCTCTTCAACAGTAGTGGAAATAAATTAATTTCACACTTAAGTCACATACAACATATTTCTAAAAAGACATAGGCCTACTATAATATTTCCAACTCTAATACTAGCTATATGTACATAACTGAAGTGAGATACATATCAGTTGTAGGCTTAGTGTGTGATGTACATTTTACTTAAAGCGCTTAACTGTGTAATGTACATCTCACATAATAGCTATACTGTATGTTGCATTGATTGCGTGTGTGAGTATGAGGTGACAGCTAGGCTCAGTGGTGCTTGAGGAGCTAGCCAGACATCGTCTGGACACTGTATCATGCCAATGAGGGCCCAACAGCTGACCTGAGTGTGTGTGTGTGTGTGTGTGTGTGTGTGTGTGTGTGTGTGTGTGTGTGTGTGTGTGTGTGTGTGTGTGT
>JBBPCS010003296.1:0-12452 GCA_037974645.1 Hollardia meadi
ACACACACACACGCACACGCACACGCACACACACACACACACACACACACACACACACACACACACACACACACACAGGGGAGAGAGACAGCCAGTTAGTTAACAGGTGGATTCGAGAGAAAATGAAAATGGTGATGAGGCCAACATAGTGTAAGACAAACTGGACACACAGAACACCCAAAAAACACTGCAGATGTTCCTGATTTGTCCTTAAAGTCTGCCCAGACTACAAAAGTCAAGGTGAAAACACATCAGCTGCAGATTACATATGCTACTTAGGCTAAAGTTACCAAGACCACAGTGAGCAAAAGCATTAAACCATAATGCCACACAAAATGTGACAAAATGAACAGTTTCCAAATCAACCCCATCATTAAAGATTTATTCAAACTCACCATTGAAACCCACAGGACTCCCCAAGGGACACGGTTGTAGGCCTTCTTCCAAGTCCACAAAGCACATGTAGACTGGATAAGCAAACTCCCATGAAGCCCCCAGCAAACCTGTAAGGGTAAAGAGCTGATCCAATGTTCCACAGCCAGGACGGAATCGGCATTGCTCAATCCTTCTCAATCCAAGGTTCGACAATCGGTCAGAGCCTCCTTTCCAACACCCTTGAATAAACTTTCCTGAGGAGGCTGAGTAGTGTAATACCCTGGTATTTGGAGCACACTCTCAAGTCCTCCTTTTTAAAAATGGGAACCACCACCCCGGTCTGCCATTGAAAAGGGGTGTCAACCACGACAGTCCTATATGACCAAAGTCAGAGCTGTGTTCACATTCTCTGCACAAAGTCAAACACATTCTCAGTGGGTGTCTTGTCTACGATCCTGTTTGTGATATTCATGGCCAGGACCTCAAGTCACAGCCAGGGCGAGGAGAGTGTCAGGGTTGGGAACCTCAGAACTGCGTCTCTGCTTTTTGCAGATGATGTGGTTCTGTTGGCTTCATCAGTTTGCGACCTTCAGCATGCACTGGGGCAATTTGCAGCCAAATGTTAAGCGGCTGGGATGAGAATTAGCAGCTCCAAGTCTGAGGCCATCGTTCTCTGCCTGAAAATGGTGGATTGCTCCCTCCGGGTCGGGGTGAGTTGCTACCGCAAGCAAGGGAGTTTAGGTATCTCTGGGTCTTGTTAACGAGTGATGAGAAAATGGAGGGTGAGATGAACAGGCAGTTTGGTGCAGCATCAGCAGTAATGCAGGCGTTGTACCAGACCGTGAAGAACCGTTCCAACCCTCACCTATGGTCATGAGCTTTGGGTAGTGACCAAAAGAATGAGATACAAGTGGATGAAATAAGTTTCCTCAGTAGGGTGGCTGGGCTCAGCCTTGGAGATAGGGTAAGGAGCTTGGACATCCGGAGGGAGCTCGTACTAGAGCTGATGCTCCTTTGCGTGGAAAGGAGACAGCTGAGGTGGTTCAGGCATCTGATTAGGATGGCCTCCTGGGCGCCTCCCTTTCGAGGTTTTCCGGCCACGTCCAACTGGGAGGAGACCCCATGATAGACCCAGAACTCGCCAAAGGGATTTTATATCCCATCTGGCCTGGGAGCGCCTCGGGATCCCCCAGGAGGAGCTGTTTAGCCTGCTGCGACCACGACCCGATCACAGATAAACGGATGGATGGATGGATGGATGGATGGATGGATGGATGGATGGATGGATGGATGGATGGATGGATGGATGGATCATGAAGCTGTAGCACTAAATGGAAATGGAGATACTAACACCTGACAGAAAGGAGTATACAGCTGTTTATTTTTCATATTATTTACAAGCATACACATTTCCTGCTTTCCTACATAGCATGATTAAGGTTTTCAAAACATAGAATCAAATCAGGAAAGGTAGTGATATGATGAATTGAGTGCGGAGTCTGCTAGAAATTTCTTGCACCAACCACATCCCCTTCTCATGAGTCACTTAAAAACTGTAGCAGTTGAGTTACATTCTGATATTTCTAAATTAATATAATTTGTTTTGAATGTTGTCATGTCAGTTTAAACAAACAAATAAACCAAAATAAAATAAATTTGCAAAATGTAATCTATATGCTTTTCCAGATAAATAAGCCATGCAATTCTTATTAAACATGTATTGGATGTGTTTCATGCTACTGTTCAGTGCCATGAAAAACCACTGATTATATTCCACCAGTTACAGTACACATCATGCAAATGTTTTTGAAATAGTTATTGAGACAAACCGCCAACATCTTTTTTTACACCTATGTTCCCAGTAAATATCGATGTCAAACAAATGTGGCACTACAATGCTTCAATTTAGCATCTGCAGTTTCAGCAACAGGCCAGTCAGGCTGCTTGTTTTCCTCTTTCCTTCTTTAACCTATTAAGATTGCCACAGCATTCCTGCAACAACATCTTATTTGTTGATATTGTGACCAAAGATAACAAAACGTCAAACAAAATGTCAAACGTGTCACTTGTCCTACTTACTTGTACTCGTTTTTTTTGCTTTGTGAATTTGTTTGTTTAGACAAAGCTACATTTGATGCATAGTCAGCAAGTGAATCATCCTGGCTTACGCAATGGGACTCTTTAGCCAGCATTTGAAATTATCAGACAGCTATCAGTGCCTCCCAATAATGCAGTCATGGCCAGTTTAAACAAGAGCCTCCACTGTTTTATTATAAAGGCACTTGTACAAGGGCCAATCATGCCATGCCATTTTCAACAAGGATGACATTCTCTGTCATGTGAGACTACGTGCACTACGAACACATTTGGTCTATAGCGTAACAACTTTTGCATCAAATCCCATCAACATCTTCGAACTCACAGGAGAAAGGTGTTCATAAGATCTTTTTTTCTCAATTTAGATTTGGCAGTGATAGTAAAAGAGCTGTAACGTTGATAAGAAATTACACTTTAAATTTTCCTCAGACTTGTGTTGCAAACAAACCCTTTACTGTGCTTGTGTTGTATCCAACACTCATTAAAAAATGCTTTCTGCCAATTCAGCAGTCAATTTTCATTGACTAGCTTTATAGGTATATAAATGGGATGCATATCAGGTTGTTTAGGAGATTGTGAGTTAAATCCAAAACGCAGGGCATCATTTTTTAATATTTGTTGTGTTATTCTACAGTAAAATAATTTAGGTAGGTTTAAACCAGAATGTTTCCCCCTTTGATAGTGATATTTGTTATGCATAGAAACAGTCAATTAACTGCAGCAGTTTTCAGGACATTCTTTTATAGAATATTTCACGCTACCATGAGGAGTGTTAAATTCTCTTCAAGTACAAGGAACAAATCCAGATGAATGTATTGCCAGCAAATCACCATCACATCTGTGCACATATATTGCATATATACATGTGTGTACATGATTGTGAAGTTTATGATGTTTGAGTGTTTGGTTAGCCACACACGCCTGGCTCTTTAGCACCATGGGAAAGTGTCATAGTTATTTACAAATGAACTTGAAGCAGTGATAAGCACATTTGAGTGCTTTACACGGGGTCTCAGTAAGCGGTAAACTTTGCTCTGATCAGGATTCATTATTTGGATCAGATTATGTTAAGAAGCACAGAATATTGGGAATGAACCACTGTATGTGCCAGCATGTAATTATTGGTCCAGAGCAGTCCCTCATGTGTATATTTTTTTTAATTGACAGAATTGACAGGCATGCAAGTATGCAATATCTAGTGAGTTTGATAAGACAGAAATTATTTGTTAATCTTCCCTGCCATCAGTTATGATTCAAGAATGAGAGAACTGCCCGTGCATATGCTTCTGTTTTCATACAATGTTGCAAGTCAGGATAGAAACTGACCCCTGCTCTCGTAAATTGATTATTTTAGCCTGGGGGCTAATACCGAGCAAGCACTAATTCTAAATCCAACTCTTGATAAAGTTTGACCAGAGCAATGGGGTAAAGAACTAATGCAAGGGCACTAGAGGAAGACATAAAAGAGCATGTTATGAAACCATGGCCTTAATCTGTCCTTTGCATTTGTGCTATACAGAAGACATAGCCTACACTAAGTCCATCTTGCATCGGTGTCCTGCGTCACACTTTTAACACTTTTAACCTAAAGATCTTCAGCAACAATGTTCTCTCATCCGTGATCCACATGACCTAAAAACAAACCAAGTGAACCAGAGACTAGTGCGAAGTTAACATCCAACATGTGAATGAATCTAGGTCAGTTGATCCAACAGGAATGTCACATGCCATAACTTTAAGTAGAAAGGTTTGACTTGGGATCCTGTTTGGATTCACACTTTCCAGAATGAACATATTTACAGCTGTAGTATGTAGTTCACATGTAAACAAACAATCTGCAATGGTGAGCAGATTTATGATTAGTTCATTATCTTACAGTTGGACAGTACTGACAAATGTGCCAAAGAGACACAACTAAAACCTTGTTGGTTTTACACTTGTATTTTGTACGAACTGAACAAGATATAACTTTCTAAGATCTACTGTATTACCTTTGGGCAGTGCCAGGCTAGCTATTTCACCCTGCTTCCAATCTGTAAACTAACTGTGCCCTGTTGTCAGATATCAGAGTGTTAATGTTCTCACCTAGCCTCCATAACTCTCAGAAAGTATGTATGTGTAAAGTATGAGAGCACTTCCCACAATTACCAATCATTCCTTTAATGTTTCTTAAGGTAGGCCTGAAAAACAACATTGAGGCTTGTTTTAACCTTTGGACAGAGCTAGCTTCTCGCTGCTTGCAGTCTCTATGCTAATCTAAGCTAAACGTCTTACGACTTAGAGTGGTATCAATCTTGCCATCTAAGAAAGGCGAGTAAAAGTATTTCCCAAAATGCACAACTGCTCCCTTAATGGCAGCCTACTTGAGAATTTCAAACACTATTCAATGTAGAGAGAAGAAACGAGACTACAAATTAAATAATGTGAGCCAGAAAACGAATTATCCCATGTTACATATAAATTCAGAAAAAAAATTACTTCACAATGTTGGTGTTGGAACCATATGTTTCGAACTGTATGTGTCTAGCCAAAAATGTACTCCCTATGGGGATGACATTCATCAAAAATATGCATTATTTTGTACACTTATAAATAAATGAATACATGTCCATTCATTCAACATATAGGGGTTGGCCAAATTAGAGAAACTCTTATATAAAAATCCAATACCAGCTTATAATGTTTAAATTTTTGCTTAATTAGAGGGTTTTGTTGAATTTTATGATAAGTCAGTTAATGTGGCGTTTTAGTTGTATTCCATAAAGAAAGATTGTATTGCGCTTAGATGTAGAGGCTCTGTATGCAGCAGATAAAGGAAGCAGCTGGGCCCTATAAGCTACACCTCTAACTCCACATCAACCCACTCTTCAGTGGCTGGCTGATGTATTAACAGCTGAAAGATAATGATTCTGAAGTAGGCTGGTGATCCTTCCTGTCCAATTTACACGCCCACAAATCCATGTGGCCACAGCAGAGGGAGAGAGAGAGAGCACAGGCTTGTCAGTGAGCCAGAATAGCTTTCCCTCAGGAAACTCTTTGAAAACACTCCGTCAGACCTGGATTGCGCTCTGTGAGACCCACACTGCGGCTGAAGCAGCACCAGGAAAAGCCAGGAGGATTTCAAATCTTTCCTCTGTTTATTTTCATCTCAGTGACACTGTGAGAACCTATTATTAATAGATAGCTCAGATGGCAGGAAATAACAAGAATTCAGCAATTGAAGCGTACTCATCTGGCACTGGGGTTTCGGTCACAGGCTTGTTACAAAGCGTCCTGGTTTAAAATAATCGTTTATTTATACCACAACACCTACACTTCCCTCACACTGTAACAAGCCTTGGAACTGGTCTTGGCTATTTGATTATTTTTTTTCCGTTAAGCACGTGTATCCCTAAAATCAGTTAATCAATTACATCCACATAAAAAATGTATGATTGTTCCCGTTTATTACCACCTCTAAGTGGAAGGCGTGTGGGCCTCCAAGACAAAGAAGTAAAATCGTTAACATTTCGTTGACCTTGTCTGACTCTGGCACAGACAAACCTGCTCCTTAGGGAATGTCACCAGCCATAGTGTTTTTCCAAGTTATTTTTTACAGCACAGCTAATCAGTTCCTTGTTTTTTAATGTTAAACAAATGTCCAAACTTTCCTTTGTTCTTTTTTTGTTAAGCCCTGAGCCTGGGAGAAAAACCTGGAGTTTAGTCATACCATGTTTCACACTGTCTGGATTACAGCTGGCGGCTGCCCAGTGTATTTTTCTCTCACTGACATCTCCAGTAAATAAAGGAAAGATCCCACACACTGACTCCTCCAGTAAAAATGTAATCACTGGTGACTGTAACATTGTTAATGTTAATTTCCTTTTGGGAATAAGGATTGAGTTTTAATCCACATGTAAAAAGCTTTACAATATGAACAGCAAACAGAAACAAAGGATGGTTTGGTTCCAAATACAGCGTGTAAGTGTCTTGCTTGGGTCAGTTGCTTGCAACAGGGTTTTGATTGCACTTTAGCTGGGAGGCCCAAGAATCAGGTATTTTCATCAATAGAGTAGTGCATTTAAATTTTTTGTGTTCTAGTATATTCATTCATTCTTGATCTGCTTGTTCTGTTTACAGAGAGCTGGGTACTGTCCCAGTATGCACTGTAGGGAACATTCAGGGGTGTATAAATAATGAATGACAAATATGAAGAATCAAAGGGCTCTATATCCTGATGAGCTGAAAAGTGGAGCACACCGCATTTGTGCACTGTTGGTACACAGCTTGTTGGTATGCTGAAAGAATCGGTTAAAAAATAATCTGCATCGTTCACATTTTTGTTTTGTTAGTTTTTTGGGTATTTTTTCCGTTTGAAATTCTCTATATTTTAAATCATTTGCATTAGTTACTCTGCAAGCCGTTAAAACTGTCAGAACGTGCTACAGTCAGTCTTTTTGAAAAATCTACAAAAACAACCCAAAAAAAAAGGCCATTGTAAGTGGTTTCCTACTTTCTCCCTAGTTTTACAACGTTCACATCATCACTGGCTCTTAAAATCTTCCTAAAAGGAAAAACATGTTAATGTAACTTACCAATTACTTTAGGGGCATTTATAATGCAGTGACCTATATAATGGCCTCATGAAAGGCATTAACTGTGGGTATATTCTGTGGTGCAGTTCGGAGGATCAAATCAAATAAAGCAAAGTACTAAGCATACACACTTTAGCACACATATTGCACATTATGTACACACAAACCCTCTGCTTGGGGAGTGTTGTGTGTGAGGATTGTTGAGTCTGCAGAGGTAGACAGTCTGCCTCAAAGGTTATGCAAGATAAGTTCAGCCCCACCACACTCTGCACTCTGACTGGCTTCATGGAAATGACTGATTTCAATACCCATCCCCTCAAACGGATCAAACGCGTCTGTTGTTCAAGTGACTGAGAGTAAGTGTGTTTTGAATTAATGACAAAACTTGATTTTGGAACATCCACAGCACTGAAAAACGTTGTTCTACAGGCCTGCTTTTCCTTTTTTATTTGACAGATGCACACAAAGGAGATCTTAAGCAATGAAATACTGTTCTGAAATACTGTTCCCTCTGGGAGACAGTGAACCAAGTGAACTGAAAGAAGGCAAAAGGAGGAGAAACATTAGGTTAAATCAACAAATAGAGCGTCCTCTGGGTTCTGGTTTCAGTCGTGTAATCAAATATGGGAAGGTGCTGCGCTTCTATGGAACCAGGTTTGTACCAGAAAGATCAGACAAAACTTTTACTTTTTTAACAAAAATAAGAAATTGAGAGAGAATAAAAGTCACTGAAGCAAAGAAATGTCATCTCAAAAGTAAAACTTTAAACCTGCAAACAAATTATTTTGTAATCTATTGGTCTTTTGCTGTTTTTTCACAGGTTTTTATTAAAAATACCAAAAAAAAAAAAGAATTGTAATCTTAAGACCCATGTTATACTGAGATAATAATGTTATCAATGGCACATAGTTAGCCTATGGAGCTAGCAATCATTATAGATAGCAAGCTAGCGAAGGTAAAAGCTAATTTAACCACAAAGCAAAGTTTAACTTTACTTCTAACTGAAAACAAATAAGCATCTTGCCACTGCTGCCCTAACAACATCAGGTCACTGAGATGTTACTCAAAAACTCATGAAAACCCCGCACACGTGAGATGTTTGGGCCAGAACTGCAAACAAAAAGTCAAGAAGCGCAAATGAGAGAGCTGACAGCTCATAGCGAGAGTAAAACTCCGATGAGCGAGAAAGAAGCAGAGAGAACAAAAGGACATGTTATCAAAACAGCAAGATCTTTCATGGCACAAACCTGATGATATAGCTTCCAGAGCGTGACAAGTCAAAAAAATGAAAAATATTTCTTACATTAGAATCTGAATTCTGTTCATGCCCACTGTCAGATGCATCGGATGTATATTTGGTGTTGGGTGACCCTCTCATCCAAGACCAAATATAGGCCTTGAGTAACCAAAGCAAAGCTCAAAGCCTCAGCAAATTCCTCAACTCTGAAAGCATGAAAAATAGAAATCTCAATGGTTACATCTCTGGTTGCAGTCCTTAAACAACATGGACCACCATAGATGAAAATATCAGCACTTGACTGGTTATTTCATGCTGCCTTTCCCTTGACAAGGGAGTAAGCAAGACTAACACCCTTGGACAATGTTAGTTTGTGATGCAGACATGATGTTTCTCAGAATCCATGCCATAAATCCAGGAAAGTCTTTTTTTTTCTTAAAAAGTATTGCCGTCTTCCATAATTCAGTTTGACTTGTTAAGACACGGTTCAGGCGTGCTTACCAAGGAAAGAAAACAACACACACTAATTTCTAGTGCTGTTCATTAAGAGGGAAAGACGCCACATCCTTTTCTTTATGGAAAAAGAAGTGCTTGGACTCTGACACACACTGACCCACATTTGTTAGGCATTGAAAAGAAGTATGAGGAATTCTTTCATGCTTGTTTCTACTTTGGGACCTGCATATACACGTACGTGTGGTATCAGGTCATGGTCTTTTTTCCCATCTTTCTACTTAATTACCGAAACCACAGGTGTTGCCTAAGCAAACAGCAACTGTGTCTGCAGATCGCCTCACCTTGCACATCCAGTATTTTTTTTAATCAGTGTTCTATATTGCCGCAAAAACGCACACATCAGTTCTGCTCACAGGCATGAGAGGCAGAAACAGATGTGACCTATAGCACCTCTCCCCCACGCTGTCTGACCTTCTATCCTTCCAATGGTCAACATGTCAATAACAATCCCTGGCATTGAACCGCCTGGCTTTGGCTTGCATCAGAGAAAATAGCACAATAAATCAGATGAAAACCCCATCACTTTCCCTGTCTTCTGGTCCAGAGGTGAGTCACCGTCTAAAACAAGCCAACAACACTAGTTGTCAGGGCATCTATATTTGATGGCATTGTGCGAGTTAACAAACCAAGGACTCACCATAGCAAACCCAGCCCAGGTGCCATGCAGCGGGCGCTCTCTCCTATCTCTTGTGTGCTACAAAGTAGGCGGACCCATGCTAATAGGCTTTGGCGATAGAGCCTTGCTAAGTTCAATATTTGCTACATGCAAATTGCTGATGACAGATTCCTTCAGTTTTAATTTCACCCACTGCTAACTACGGAGTGTTGGTTGCTCTGTCTTGTTCCATGTGGGCTTTCTTGTTTAAGTATCACGCTCCTGTTTTAGACCACACACCCACACACATAACCTTGCATCCTGGCTGACAGATGCACTAAACAATCGTGTACATGTACCTCACGCCAAGTTCCATCTCTTGTGCCCTGACCTGACGCCCCATATTGGTGAACACTGCCCAGACTTCAGTAAAGCTGTATGACAAACTCAGAGGGCAGCGACCTACCTGGAATAACTCCCTGCACAGGTTGTCTGTGCTATGGAGGCTGGAGGCTGTGTTCTCAGAAATGTTTAAAAAATTGCATAATTTATTTATTCAGTGCTTAAGCGATATAAGCCAATAAATTCTGTTGTTAGTCTATCTGTCTCTCTTTTCTGATTACTCAAAAAGTCTGTTTTGTCATATTCTGACATAGATCATGTGTCCTAAATTTTAAGTTATATAGTTGTTCTTTATTTGTCTTTCAATCTCTTTAACTGGATATTTGTGGTCTTAATCTCACCATGCATACTAATGTTTGGTTTTAATTAATCAGTCGTAATTTAGTTGCTGTTTTAGTAAGAACTATCATAATGGACATAGTAGGCTATGCATTTGAAACAGTACAACCCCATAACAGAAAGAATTTGTTCGTAGTCACTTATACAAGAAAAATCTATTATTTTGTACATATTTTTTGTTTTATTTTGTTGTTTTTCTTTTGAACAGTTTTTTTTTTTGTTTATGATTGCAATGTTTTCAGTGGATTAACCTGCTGAAGTGGCCGACCTAAAGAAGTTACAGAAGAGCTCCAGTTTACAAGGCTGAGTGATTATGCAGATAAGCAAACATGCTGTCTGACTCTTAGCACACATAAAGAGGCGTCTACATCCAACTTGTTCAGTAAGTACAGCGAGGGCTGGAACACTCACAAACTCTCAGGCATTATGTAACATATATCATATTCTCATATTCAGCTCTCACTTTTCTGCCTCTGGCGGGAATGATCCGATTCATTCGTCAGGTTATATCTGTGGATTTATTTATGGGGTGAAAAGACAAATTTATAATCCACCACGTTGTGTTTTCAACCAGTATATAAGGTGTGGAGTGAGTTATAGGGCAGGAGAGACAGAAAGCCAATAGACGGGTCAGGAGTGTGTGAAGTGTGTATGTATGCATGCGCCTATTTGTGCGGCGTATGTTGACTCACGGGCCTGCATGTGCATGGTCCTCTGTGTGTGAACATTATGGGTATTGTTTGCTCTGAACTGCTTGTTTTTCCCCTTGAGAACACACGACCTAAATATAGTCTGACCTGCTGATGTCCTCTACATTAAGACTTACACAATAAGAGACATGGCAAGGTCACCAATAAATCCAATGGCACTTCTGCATTGACTGTACGTGCAAAAGGTCATGATAATTCACTTTTAAATTCTTTAAACAAGAAAGCGAAATGTTTTGTCCTGTTTTTTCATCCCTTTTAAATCGTTGGAAATAGTGGGGTTTAGCTAAACTCAGTGACGTGATTTAAAGGAACAATATTTGACACATTTAATATGAACTTGAATTCAACTTTCGAATTTTAAAGTCAAGTATAAGTTATTTTTGGCAAAACGCCATTGTATGATTTATAATACAATCATTTATAATGAATACATGAAGCCATCTTAAAGGACAATTCCAGCATGTTTTGAGTTTTGTGCTTTTGAAAAAATCTTTAATACAACATAGACTTGACTCGAATTTGCATCTAGTTGCTGGCAAAAAAAAAAGCTTTAATCTAATCAGTAAAAGTGATCTGTATATTTTGTAGCCCATAAATCTAAACAGATATTAATTAGATTTAAACAACTGAATTTAAAGAGGCTTTTGAGAGAAAGAAAAGAAAAAGTGTCAAAATTTTTATAGTAAAGGATTGCAAGAAGTGACCTCAGTCACACTGAAGCTGTCCTTTGAAGCATTAGTTAGAAAACAAGGATTAACAGGAACATGAAACCCACTATTTGAGGCTAAATCTCATTCCACCGTGTGAAAGCACAGTGACGACAGGTTGCAGATTTTAACCGCCTGTGAATTTAAATTGTTAAGTATTCAGATCTTTTACTTAACACATTGTGAAAATACTCCACTACAAGTAAACGTCCTGCATTCGAAACCTTACTTAAGTAATAGTAGGCCTATGAATCATCAACCAAAAGGTAAAAGATTGTCACTAACAGTATGTAACTATTACAGGAAGGTTATGAAACCTTGTAATCTAAAAAGTAACTAAAGCTGTCAAGATAAATGTAGTGAAGTAAAGAGTACAATATTTACCTTTGAGATGTAGCAGAGTGAAAGTATAAAGTTGCATAAAATGGGAAGACTCAAGTGAAGTACCTTGTACTAACAGTAAGTGTAGTACTTGAGTTAATGCACACATTCCACCACAGCTTTCTTTTGTTCTGAATGAAGCTTAGTTGTGGCACACAGATATCATGGCGCACATAACTGTGGGCGATACTCTGGAGTCATCTATCTTGTCAAGCTAAGGAGCATCTTCATGTCATCTAAAGCTGGGAAGAATATGCTGTCACGGATAATCTTTACGTTTGTGTAACTGCATAACTGCAGCTGCATGTTGGTGACCTTTCTGCATAAATAACCATTGCATAAGCTTCAGCGTGAGTGCACAAGAGAATGTGCACCAGCAGAGTTGTCTTCATACTTGCATGTGGTGGAAGATTTGTGTTGAATGCATGTGTAGAACAGAACATGTGTGTGTGTGTGTGTGTGTGTGTGTGTGTGTGTGTGTGTGTGTGTGTGTGTGTGTGTGTGTGTGAGTGCGTGCGT
>JBBPCS010003297.1:0-12451 GCA_037974645.1 Hollardia meadi
TAGACCTACTCTACATGTTAAGTGTCATGAAATAACTTTGTTGTGAATTGGCGCTATATAAATAAAATTTGATTTGAATTTGATTTGCTTCCACATTTCCTTTAATGACATAAGCTTTTCTTGTTATGACATTGTCTTGCCACGCCAGTTGTGCTTTAAAGTAACCCAGACACTTTAGGGAGTCTTCTGGCCATAAGGATAGAACCTCTTCTTAGTCTGTGTCAGTTCAGCTTTGTGTGAAAACACTTTCTTACATAGCTGTTCTCCTATGAGGTTTCTTTTGGTTCCTGTATCTATCACCATCTTGATCTTTTGACCATTTATTCTTATTATTTCTTTACCTTGTGGATCTATTACATGTATAAATTCATCAGAGTCTGAGTCTGAAGGGTCCTCCACTGCTCTTACTGTTTTATACTTTCTGTCATGTTTCTTTTTCTTTTTGTGAGCTATTTTTCTTCCTACATACTCGTGCATAATGTCCAGTTTTCTTGCAGTACAGGCACTTTGCTGTTTTGACTCCACATTCATCTGCTTTATGAGTTGCTATTCCACATCTGTAACACACGGTGTCGCTGTAGCCTTGTTCTTCGTCTGGGCTTTTACTTGCAGCTCCGCAACTTTTTGCATAGGCAGTACTTTTTTAGTGAAGTTATCCTGGCTGTCTCTAGTCCTGCTGCTACCACTGTTTTCTGCAAACACTTTAGACTCGGCGTGCGCTGCTTCAAAAAGTCTGGCTACCTTGAGAGTTATTTCTAAAGTTAGTCCTATCTCCTGTAATAATTTCTCCCGCAGTCTTTTCATTGAAACACTTCTCCACTATTTGATCCATCAGGAAGGCAGATGGCCGCCCACCTCGAGCCAGGGTCTGCTCAGAGGTTTCTGCCTGCTAAAAGGCAGTTTTTCCTCGCCACTGTCGCCAAGTGCCTGCTCATGGGGGAAATGTTGGGTCTCTGTATATTAATAATTAATAACTAATACTAAAGAGTGTAGTCTAGACCTACTCTACATGTTAAGTGTCATGAGATAACTTTGTTGTGAATTGGCGCTATATAAATAAAATTTGATTTGATTTGATTCAATATGTCATCTTCTAGTGTGCCAAATTCACATGACTTCGCCAGTTCTCTCAGAGCATTAATAAAAGCATCGACTGATTCCTTGGGGCACTGCGTTCTCTGTCTGAACTTGTGTCTTTCCAAAACCACATTTCTCCGTGGCGTGAAATACATGTCAAGCGCAGCTACTGTCTCATCAAATGTACCTTTTTCTCTTGGAAGATTAGCAAAAATCCTCTGAGTGGGTGCTCCGATACAATGCAATAGCGTAGCTCTTACTATCCGCATCCTCTGAATCCACAGATCCACTGGCTATTTCAAAAAATGTGTATGACTCTTTCCACATTTTATATTCCGTGTACAAATCCGGTGCTTCAAGATTCAGCGGAACAGGTGGGGATAGTCGGGCCTGAGAGGCTGCCATGGCCCTTATGCTAACGACTCATGGTCTCCTTTTAGCTTAAACTTTAAAAGTTTGTCTTCCTCGCAGTTTAACCTGTTATTCGTGTTGTTCTGCGTCTTGCTTTGAGTTTGTTGCAATTCTTTTATCCCATCCTCATCGCCATAAATGTTGTATTGTCCATTAATGAAGCAGTCTTGATTTCAACTCACTTTATTGTTACAGTTCTCAGCATCTTGTCTGTGCAATGGTTAACGCTAACACAACACTCCCCTTATCTCTCTCTAAATCACGTAATCCAGTTATCGCGATATAATCAACTATGCTACACTGGGATTGGACTTTGTGTTTTACAGTGGAATGCAAATTGATGTTGCTGGGAGCTCTTACTGGTTTCGTGGGGAGACAGGGAGGTACTTTTTCCAAGCTAATCAATCAAGCACACCAGGAGGAGGGGAGCCTAGCAACCATGTTGCTCTCTTCATGGCAAATGTGCCTTGGACCATACAACCTCCCTTACCAGAAGTGTCAGATCTCTTGGAAAAGGCAGCTCAAGACTCGCATCTGGAAGGAGAAATGAAAGAGAGGCTTATAGAGATGCTGCAATACAACAAAGATGTCTGTACGACCAAAGTAGGACGCACTGATTTGCTTAAACACCAAATATTTCTGACTGAGGACATGCCAATAAAATAGAAACATTACCGTCTCTCCACCAAAGCAAAAGGTGTTAAAGGAGCTTCTGGATGAAATGTTGGAAAGTAAGGTGATAGAACCTTCATCTTCAGCATGGGCTTCTCCAGTGGTGATCATCCCAAGGAAAAATGGAAAACCCAGATTCTGTGTGGATTACAGAAAACCCAATGCCAAGACACATACCGACGCTTATCCCATCCCAACCATGCAGGAAACTGTTGAGTCCCTTGCTGGAGCCACAGTATTCTCAGCTCTACTCCCAAGCCAAGACTGCTTTCATCTGTCCATACGGCCTATATCAGTTCAAAGTAATGCCCTTTGGCTTAAAAAATGCCCCTGCCACCTTCCAAAGGCTCATGGATACGGTCTTAGGAGAACTCAAAAAGTGCACTTGCTTTGTGTATTTGGATGATATAATCATCTATTCTGGCTCCTGGCAACAACATTTCAACGATGTCCTAGCCATCATGGACAAGCTCAGGCAGGCAGGTCTCACTGTAAATGTGAAGAAAAGTAAATTCTTCCGTACCTCCCTGACCTTCCTCGGACATGTGGTGAGTTCATCTGGGGTTCAGGTGGACCCAGAGAAAACACAGGCTGTCAAAAACTTCCCAGTGCCCACCATCAGAAAGTCTCTTGAGCGGTTCTTGGGCATGGCCAGATGGTATCAACGGTTTGTGCCAAATTTTTCACGAACCGCGGAGCCTCTCAATGCACTGAAGAGGAAGGGGATGAAGTTCTGTTGGTCACCTGAATGCCAAATTGTCTTCGACACTCTTAAAGAGCACTTGATGAATTCTCCTGTCTTGGGACATCCAAACTTCAATCTTCCATTCCTGGTTTACACCGATGCCAGTGAGGTAGGCCTTGGTGCTGTACTGGTTCAACGAACAGAACTAGGCAATGAAGAAATCCTGGCTTATGGCAGCTGTAGTCTCAACCCAGCTGAAAAGAACTACTCTGCTACAGAACTTGAATGTCTGGCTGTGGTTTAGGCTGTGGAGAAGTGGAGAGTTTACCTGGAGGGATGCCTTTTTAAGGTGATAACGGACCACTCATCACTCTTGTGGGTGTTCAAGGGCACCAAACCCAGTACCCGACTGATCGGGTGGGCTCTCAGGCTCCAGGAGTTCACCTTCACTGTAGAGTACAGAAAGGGCAGATATAACACAATTCCAGATGCCCTGTCTAGAGCTCCAGGTGACTGTAATGAGTCATGCTCCCATTTGTGCCACCATTGTGTCTGCCATGTCAGAGTCCTCAAAGGACCTACCCATCTCCATTGAACCCAATGCCAACTAAGCTGTTCGAAAATGTTTTCAGCTGCTTGGTAGAAGATGTTCTTGAAATTGTTAATACCTCCCTACTCTCTGGAATCTTCCCTACATGTCTCAAACATGCCATTATAACACAACTGCTGAAAAAGAGTAATCTTGATTAATTTGCTTGCGAGAACTACAGACCAATCTCAAACCTTCCATTTCTGGGGAAAATACTGAAAAAGGTTGTATACCAACAATTACATCAATATTTATCTCATAACAATTTGTTTGATGTTTACCAGTCTGGTTTCAGAGCTAACCACAGCACAGAAACTGCCCTGGTCAGAGTTGTTAATGATCTTAAAATGAACTCTGACAACCATAAAGTCTCTGTTCTGGTACTTCTGGACCTCAGTGCAGTCTTCGATACAGTCGACCACATAATTCTTCTTCAGCGACTTGAGCACTATTTAGGCCTCAGAGGCACAATTCTTAACTGTTTCTCTTCTTACCTTACTGGAAGATCCTTTTCTGTTTCTATTGGCAACTTTAAATCCAATGAAGTTGACATTCCCTATGGAGTCCCTCGGGGGTCAATTCTTGGTCCACTCCTGTTCAATTTGTATATGCTCCCACTTGGGTCCTTCATTCAACAATACAACATCTCATATCACTCATATGCTGATGACAAACAGCTATATATATATATGTTTCAACCAACAACCTTAGCCCAGTGAATGACCTCATCCAATGCATTGCTGATATTAAAATCTGGATGGCCAAACATTTTTTACAGCTAAATGAAGACAAAACAGAGATTCTTCTGGTAGGTCCCAAGGCTGCAAGACACCAGATTCACTCATTGTTAACTTCTCTCTCTGTAAAACCTTGTGAGCATGCCAAAAGTCTGGGTGTGATTTTAGATGCTGATCTTAATTTCCAGAAGCACATATCTTATATCTCTAAAACTGCTTTTTATCATCTCAGAAATATATCTAAAGTTAGAGGCTTCATGTCTCAGCAAGACTCTGAAAAACTGATTCATGCTTTTATCTCCAGTAGATTAGATTACTGTAATGCCCTTTTTGCTGGACTGACAAAGCAGATGTTAAATAAGCTCCAACTTATCCAGAATGCTGCAGCCAGAGTATTGACTAGAACCAAAAGACACATCACTCCTATCTTAACTTCTCTTCATTGGCTCCCAGTAAAACAAATAATTGATTTTAAAATACTTATTATTATTTTTAAATCCATGAACGGCTTAGCGCCTTCCTACATAGCTGACATGCTCACTGAATATACACCAGTCAGATACCTTAGATCATCAAGTAAAGGTCTCCTCAAAGTACCGAGAATAAACTCTAATTCAGCCTATGGTGCCTTTAGTCATTATGCCCCCACTCTCTGGAACTCCCTACCATTGGAACTAAGGTCTACCACAACAGTATACTCTTTTAAAAGCAGACTTAAAACATATCTTTTTTCGCAAGCTTTTGATTAGTTTTAAAATGTTTGGTCATCTGGTTGTCTTATTTTGATTATATGTTTTTATCTTGTCTTATTTGTTTTTATATGTTTTATGTATATTATTATATTATATTATATCATATATGTTTAGTCATGTCATGCTGCTGTCATGTATTTTGCCTTATCACTTTGAAGCACATTGAGTCTACACTTGTGGTATGAAATGCGCTATATAAATAAACTTGACTTGACTTGACAAACACACAGCCATAATCTGGACAGCTCTGAGGGCACAATGGCAGGAGCTTGTATCTGATCTTGATTCTGACAGCCCTCTGGTTGCCAGCTGCCGTTTTGCCATTTCATGGCATCTGGCCAGGGATTCCACCTGGCAACCTTCAGGCTACTAGTCCACCTCTGTAACTTCTGGACTACCTACTGCCCAAGTTGCCCACCTATTATCTCTAGCAGCCCACCCTAATATTACAGGCTAAAATTGGCCCTGCTGCTTTCAGTAATTTCAATTTTTAAATTTAATTTTAAATTTCCATGTGTGCTGCAGTAATGTCACTGCAGCAAATATTGTGGCACACTTAAGCAGCAAAACTACGTTATAAGCTTGGCAGGACAGAGGAAACTCTCTTGAGAAAACAGAATTAAACTTTAAGCTTTATTCCAAAACCTGGACCTGAACCCGGACTGTGTGATCTTTCGGATGTGTATAAGAACACAGACCACTCGTGAATGAGTGAGAATGACACTCTTCATGGAGAGACTTGTATCGTCTCTGCTTCTATAGGATCGCTGCAGATAATGTAATTAATATTTTCCTCATTAATGATGTATTACTTCACCCATCTGCTATTAATCAGATTGATAGTTTTTTATGACCCAATCTACGGAATGCAATCCACTCTATAACACACACAACGACGCACAGCAGCCCTCCTCCTCAGTTAAAGATCGGTGCATTTGTTCATATGCAGTCAGGTGGAGTTGTTGATGGGCTGGAGGATTGGGAGACGGTGGAGGCAGAGGGTCCATCGGCCAAAGACCACATACCTGCTCCTAAATCAGACAAGTGCCGCTGTTTAAATAGCAATGTGCTCTGAGCAGACGCACCTGGCTTTTAAAGGGAATGGGAGAGGACACTGATTGGTTTCATTAATGTTATGCCCCAAACACACCTATAAATAATTAAGGGAATAAATAAAACCCCTTTGCGCCTTGCGCCACACATTGTTCGGTGTACAGTTGCGCCCACATTTTCTCCACGTAGGCCAAGGGTGATCTCTATGAGATCCCGCCGCCATTTCAAATACTAAACCACATCATCTTAAGGCCTTGCCGCCATTTTTAAATCCCATACAACGTGATCTCCACAGGATCCATCAGCCAGCTTGGACTCCACCCAACATGATCTCTACCAGATCCTGTCTGTAACACCCCCAACCCCATCCTCCCACACAGACACACCATCGCTCACAGAAACACACACAGAAACACACAGAAACACACACACACACACACACACACACACAAACGCCCTCCTATACATACATCCACACAGTAATATATACCACATGCTTGTTGCTGCTTTGCTTGATGTTTTGATGTTTTTATTGAGTTAAGTGTTATTGAAGACTGGTCGATACCGCTCGATGCAAATAAATCCTGTTATATTAAGAGAACATTTGTCTGTGATTATTTGTGTACACGTGTTGTGACAACAGTTGGTTGTGACGGTCAGTGCTTGGATTCACTCCTTCACTGTTTACCCTTTAAGGTTAAAAATTATTTTTGACAATTTTGACATTTTTTATTGAGCAACCTTTTATCTGAGACTGTGCCCACTGTTTGGTTATCGGTCCCTGATGCCAGGGTGGTGCCCCTTAATTATTAATTAATATTAACAATTGATTCACTCAATTACTTTCATTAATTAATCTCATTAATTAATTGATTATATTTAGCTGATAACCAAACCTGCTCCTACCTGTTCCCAACATTATTATCACCATCTCTGCTGTTAACATTCACCCAATTTAAAATAATGCATAGAATTATTTTCTGGGTGTATACGTGTAAATGTATTTTTGAACATAAATAACTATATACTGCTATATTTTTTAATATCCAATTGTTATCTAAACTGAATTCCCTCTCTATATATTCTGTGTGTGTGTAACACGAAGAGGGCTAAAAACTTTATTTCATTTTGCAACCGAGTGTTTTACCAAGATTTTACCAAGACCAACATTTCCTTGATTCCTTTTCCCACCCTCACCGGTATGCACAACCAGAGGGAATGAGACATATCTGCCCAACAGTATTCTCCCACATCGGCCTCCTGGCTTGGGCTGTAACACTGGGGCTGAATTGTTCTATTAAAATGACTATAAGCTCATTAATATTAAATAGATCAAGTACTAAAATTACCAGCATGTTAAAAAAATGTAAGCAAATTAATCTCACAACTATCAGCATGTGAATAGGCTACTGCACAAGTAGGCCTTTCAAATATTTTTTATTATGGCTTACAATTTATTCAAGAGAGATAAACGACATAAAACAAAATGGACATAAAATAGCATTGATAAGTAATATAGTATTCCATTCCATTATTATTCCATTAATAATTATGTATTATTCTGCTAATTACATCAATAATATCCATAATGTCTTAATATAGATGAAATAATATTGATTTCACTGCCCATACTATGCCCATTAACACTACTACCTAGAGTCTTGTTCAGAATTGGCTCCCTATTTCTTTCAGAATTCAAATTAAGATTCTCTTAATTATTTTTATACATACATGGTCTAGTTCTGCTTTAATTTCAGATATCTTCCCCCTTTGCACTGAGAACCCTTGGATCTGAATCAAAAAGTTAAAGTTCAATGGCTCAGTCTTAACGGAAAGGGGATCACACTCTTACTGTTTTACGTTTTGACACTGTGTCAAAAGAAGTGCCACATTTCAAAAAGCTTTTCAAAGCCCTCTAGTATAGACTGGGATTTTAAATATTTTTAGAAGCAGAGCAGGGGTTTCTGGCACAACTTCACCTACTTCCAAAGTGTGTGGAGAAGAGAAGAATTACATCATTCCTCTTAATTAATTTGTTCAGTGATTTGCTCTTTAAGTGAAGGGGATGTCTTACCTACATATATTTTACCACATGGATGCTGTATCATAACAACCTTTTTTTGTTTTACAGGTAATAAAGTTCTTAATGATAATGCTTTTTCCTTTATTAGACACTCCCCTTTGGAGGTTTCCCATTGGCCACTATGTATGTGGATGTATACAAACATTTTTCTCATTTCAGCTCAAGTGGCTCGATCAAAATAAACCCTTAACTCATTAGTTCAGAGTAAGCGATATTTGCAACATTGGAAAGACAAGCTAAGGTGGTTTTGGTGAGCTTTACTTTGTTTCTGATGGATTTGTATGATCGTGTCAATCATCAGTCATGTGTTTGATGGAGTCTGGATATGGCGAGAGTGGCATAAAGCAGCTATATCTGGTGTTTTAAAAATGGATTTTATTCTTCAACAGAAAGTTTCCCTACATAGGGATCATTTCAGTAATGTTGTCAGACAATTAGAATAACACATTGAGCTTGTCAGTAGCAAAAGCAAAAACTCTTTAAGCAGACATACTTTGATGATCTAAGTTGCCCACAAGGATTACATTCCTGTCACCGCTCTTTTTGTACCCATTAGTCTTTTACACACAAATATGTAAACATAGGGCCCAGGACTAAAAATACCAGAATTCCCCTGTATTGTGCAACAATGTTCCTGTAAAGCAGGGTAGGTCTTAATTCACTATTACAATAACTAAAAAACAAAAGCAGCATGTGTATGTATACCTTTATACAGTATACCTTTAGTAGCTAGTATAATGTAGAAGTTCTAGTTAATGATTGATGTAACAAAAAAACGTATTACATGTTATAATAAATACATTTCAACAGTAAGAACTGCAGTAATGTAAAAATACACATTACCTTCGAGCTTAAATATTGACAACAAACATCGGATAATATTTTACGACATATATGTTCTAATTAATTATGGCGCAGGTTCTCTGGCCGTTCATAGGTTAACTGTAGTTTTTAAGTCTCTGCCTTCAGTTTCTGTGTCGTCTGTTATTCAGTGCCTTTATCCTTGAGTAGCTTTCTCACAATCTTCAGGTAGTCAGAGTCCGGGTAGCCATCACTGAAAGAACACAAATTATACAGAGATAAGGACTTTGTTACATTCAGTGCAATGGTTTCCTTTCATGCTTGCCCTTTCTGAGGCTGAATACTAGTACCCAAAAAAAGTTTGGACATTATGTAAAATGTCAGTACCAACAGAATGCAATGATTTGCAAACCCTTTTAAACCTAAAATGTAATTGAATACAGTACAAAGACAAGATATTTAATGTTAAACCTGATAAACTCTATTGGTTTTTTTTTTATAAATATACGCTCAATCTGAATTTGATGCCTGCAACAAGTGTCAAAAAAATTGGGACAGGAGCATGTTTACCATTGTGTTACATCACCTTTTCTTTTAACAACATTCAGTAATCCCCGAATTCCTTGCAATTGCACGTTGAGAAACGTTGTTCTTAAACTGTGGGATTATTTGCCCACTCCCCATCCTTTCTTGCATGTCCCTTTCATACTCAATCATGATACTATCACCTGTTACCAATGAACCTCTTTACCTGTGGAATGTTCCAATCAGGAGTTTTTGGGCATTCCACAACTTCCCCAGTCTTTTGTTGCGCTTATCCCAACTTGTTTGAAATGTTTTGCTGGCTTAAAATTCAGAATAAGCATATATTTACAAAAATCAATAAAGTTGATGACATACATATAATATATTGTCTTTGTACTGTTTCAATTTGAATTCAATGTCAAAAAGGATTTGGAAATGATCACATTCTGTTTTATTAATGTTTTACAGAGCATCCAAACTTTTTTGGAATTGGGGTTCAAAAGCAAAAACATGGCCATTGATTTGAGAAGATCAGAATCACTCCTACCTTCCCAGACAGTTGTCAAACATCAGAGAGTAGAAAGATAATAGTGAGCTACAAGTATCTTGGCACATTCATGACAAGAAACTTTACTGAACACTTTACTGAAGACTATTTCCAAAAGATGCAATAGATTTGAATTCCCCTTGTCCCTAGTTCAATACAAATGCTAATTTTGCACAAATTGTATAATTGTTACCTTGCACTTTAGCTTTTTATCTTTCTAATCCAATAAAATACATATTTTAGAGATTTTATTGTCATATTTTTATATGTGTACTGTCATCATTGTCACTGTTTATTGATAGTGTAAGAGCCATTTGTCCATCTGTTTGTCTTGGTTTATTTTGCTGATGCACCTTTTGTACAATGGGTGGCAGTCACCTTCAGTGGGGATATGGAGGTTGCATACGTTTTTTTGACCGTCAACATGGCATATGAAAATAGCCTAGCATTGGCTTAAAGAAAGTTAAGCTACCTAACTCTATAACGGATCATGTTCAACCTGGATGCATTAAATCCTGTAAATTACTGTGTAAGTAATAAAAGAAGAAGCAAAGGCAATTTTTGGACATTGTAATTATTGGTTTGAGCGTGACGCAATTGATGTGTAAGACAAGCGTCATTCATGTACGCCGCCATGCAGCAACCTAGTGACTTATTGGAAAGCCACTAGATAGTCAGTAAGGAAATTGTTAGCCATGAATTTTGATAACCAACAACTTCCTTAGTGACTATCAATAAGCAGTAATTAGGAGGTTATGGAAGAAAGAAAACTGTTAGTTACTGGCCTAGTAGTTGTAGCTTATGGTCATGGAAAATAAGACATTAGTAAGGGATTAAATATAACTTATAACCCAATATACTACTAATATGCATGCTAATAAACAATGAGTTAATGCTTAATATGTGTTCCAAACTTTTTTCACCTGTTTTTAAAGATGAAAATAGTAAAAATATATCACCAGACTTTTTTTTCCCTCACCTCATGTTGTCTAAAATGTCAATAACCCTTTGACCGAGAAAAGACTACAACGCCCATACTTCTAGTTCAACTTTTAATTTGGGGCCTTTTTAGGGCCCTTGCCATGCACTGGGTACTGACAGTAGTTGCAGACCAGCTCATTTAGAGGGGAGACACATTTATTCAAATTTCAAATTATGTCAAATTTTATTTATACAGTATTGGTCAGTACCCAGTGGCCAACAGTGGAAGATTGTCGTTTACTATACTCACTTTCTGCTTCCTCCATCTGGTTGTGTTTTTAGGGGAATGAAAGCTGTCATGACCATGTCCGCTCCATCCTGAGTGGTAGCAACAGTAAACAGGAGCTGCTTGTTGAAGGCCTTGTCCAGCAACTTGAGCACCTGCCTGCCCTCTCGGTTGTCAGGTAGGTAAGAGCAGAGCCGCAGGCCTCTATAGGGCTGGCCAGGGTGAGGGTGTTTCTCCTGTGGGATGTGAAGATTCAGTGTCAGGCCTACAATAAATATGCTGTGGCTAATACATTTGAAGGAAGCATAAGTACTTCCCCAATAAAGTTCACTGACAATGTTTTGCTCCACTACTGAGGTGGAAATGTTTTCACAGCAGATTTTGCACCTGGCTTGACTATGTGATGCAAATTGGACAACTAGATTTGACAAGTAGAAGACAGTGTGCAAAACAGGTCCATTTTGTTCCCACATCCCCAACATTACACATAGTCACTGGTAAGCGGAGTGCTAAAAAAAACAAAATAGTAGGAGGAAAATACTTGTCAGGTTACTATCAACAGCAGAGGGATAGTTTTGTGGCAGTGCTGGCTAGTAGAGGTGGCTGGAGCAGTTGCAGTAGCAGTAATAGAAATAATGCATATATTTGTGTGATAAATGCCTATTTAACATCTTGTGAGTGATTTCACCTCTTGCAGATGTCCCACATCAACTGTCCACCTGCATGAGACACACAGCATGACATCTGTGCTGTTTCACTGTTGAGCAGTTTTTCTTTCCATCCTACTGCCGCTTTGCTAACCAGAATAACCAGATCATCAGCTTCTTCAGCAGACAGAATGTTGCCAGAATCCCCTAATAGAAACCTGTGCTCCACCTTGAGCACTTTTTTCTTCCAACTAAATGTGAACGGCGTTACATTTAGGACACCAGAAGTACTTGGTCACTGATCCTATTTCTAACTGAAATAGAGTATGTTCAATGAAACTTAAAAATAAAATAAAACTGGAGAATTCCTAAAGAAATTTTGACCGTGTGCCTGATGCTTAGTAAGTTACTTTGATACTAATATGGTAAGGTAAGTAGTAAAAACCGTCGTGTTAGTACTATTTAGTAGTATCAAAACCTGTAGAACTAGAAAAAGTGCAGTCCTGGTGAAAATGCAGTTAGAATGCCGAATGTTAAAATAAAAATGTTCAAAGCAGAAATGTGAAATGAATTGCCAGAAAAGTCATAAAGCTAAAATGGAAGTTGAAATGTAAAACTGGCAGCGCTGTAAGCTGAATTGCAGTATTTAACGAAGCAAAAAGATG
>JBBPCS010003298.1:0-12451 GCA_037974645.1 Hollardia meadi
CTGTTCACGCTGATGTCCCATCTGCTAACAAGGAGGGGGAGAAGTTTATGACATATACTGCAGCCAGCCACCAGGGGGGGGGGGGGTGGGGGGCGGATCAGGATGTTTTGGCTTCTCTCATATCGGCCATCTTTACATACAGTCAATGAACTAAACACAAAGTACAGATGAGGCTGGTCTGAATGTTGTTTTGCAGGTTTAGTCATTAAAAAGTTATTAAAATTCATCTTGAGGGGAACGGAGAGACATCTTACTCAAAACCACAAATATCATCCTGCTGATGGTGGGGGGTCCAGTGTCGTTATCATCACCATTAGCATTCATCTCCTGGGGACTCCATGTTTTTTATGGCTGCAACAC
Organism: Hollardia meadi; assembly: GCA_037974645.1. Lineage (NCBI taxonomy): Eukaryota > Metazoa > Chordata > Actinopteri > Tetraodontiformes > Triacanthodidae > Hollardia > Hollardia meadi. The sequence continues at coordinate 361 of JBBPCS010003298.1, forward strand.
ACCATCAAATGTTAATTATTTCATGTTTTGTGTCTCCCTTCATCACCTCTTCGGTCTGAGATGTTCTGAAGAAAGTATTTTGGGTTTGGACGATGTTATCTGTTAGTTAAGAAGTAGCCCTAATGAACTGAAGCATCATAAAGATTCTGATGAGAAAATGCACGATTACCCTAGCTTAGCATAAAGACTGGAAGCGGGGAGAAAATCAGCCCAAAAGACGTGATTTCCTATCATGCCTATGCTCCTTTAATGTCATAATATTGTATTTTGAATGACTGCAACTGATGCAGTCGTCTTTCCAAGCTGAACTTGGTCCCTGAATGCACCGACTGCCGGTCATAAATGTTGAGATATCAGCGCCGAGGCTGCAGTTAAGCTGAGGGAGAGTCACATTAACTCTGACTCTCTCTCTCCCTGAAACTGAGTGTAACTCCTCCAGACAGTCCAGTGATTAAATGTCTCTAATTGGTGCTTTTTAAGATACAGGAAGTGTGTGTGTGTGTGTGTGTGTGTGTGTGTGTGTGTGTGTGTGTGTGTGTGTGTGTGCGTGCATGCGTGCTGCATAATGAGCTCTGTTCTCATGTTGACGTGACACTAATAGCCTCTCAGACACGCACACAGAAGATGGAGATCACGCAAGTCTTGAGGTTTTTCTGGTTCTCCAGCAGTCTGCATCTCTTCCAACCACACGCTTGACTCATCAGCAATGACCAGTTTACTCAAGATAATCCACAGACCTTGTTGTGAGCAGGTTCATGTAGGAACTATTTTCTTTCTGTATCACTGAGCAGGAGGAAACGGGCGTCATCCTCGGCTGAGCTGTAGCTTTAGCTCGCTTAGTTGTTTTTTTTAAAACAATACTTATTGTTTTGATGATGAAATAAAACATAAATATGTACAAAAAAATCAAAAAAAAATAACAAATTGAAAAGAGCATAGTGTTCTTTTACATGTGCAGACGTGTTATTTGTTCATCATAGCTAGCTGAGTGAGCTTATTTAGCTAGTCTCTCGTCCATGAGTAGACTATGTTGAGTAACCGGGTCATGATTTCTGGAAAGAGACATTGATGTTGAGTTTTTCAAATGTATTTTTTTGGCTCTTTGAGCTCCACAAGTGAAGTGTCATCTAGTTCCATTATATTGGAGAGAAGGCAGACATCTCTACAGCTGATATCTCCAAAACTGAGACACTCACACCAAAACTATCTAGATGATAAACAGAACTACAGGGAAGGTTGGGACTGTCCCTTTAAACACTTTGCTATTATAAGACACAATCATGATAATGTATTTTATTGGCAGGTACAGCTCTCAGGAGGTTTCGCGTGGCTTTGAACTGACATCCCTGCAGCTCGTCAGAAAAAGCAACTTGAGCACATCCAGGAACAGAGAACAAAACCGCTCTTTGTTTGAGATGAACAGCAGCTTTCAGCTCGTTAACCCTGAACTTGATGTTGTCTCCTCAGCTGCAGAGGCTCCCTGCTCTCCTGTGAAATCAATTCACCTCAGTATCTCCTCGTGATCTGAGACGCAGAGTCTCATCTGTGACTGTCGTCCTCCAGCTCTTTGGAAATAATCCCTTTAAACTCCTCTCAGAGGTCCGCGATGGTTTTGGCTCTGCTTTGCTCACTGCTGGAAATAAATTCCTCACCTCTGGCTGTTTCCCAAACTGCTTTGAAACACAGACAGTGTCCTAAAGAGACCCGACGTTCATCCATCCTGTCCTCTGCACCGCGGATTAACTGCCAAATTACCTTTCAGTGGTGAGGTCGCACATAGAAAGTGCTGCTAAGAGACTTTTGAAGCAGATAACGGTGATAACATCTTCATTCATTTTCAGCCTGCTTTGTGCCGGCAGCACAGAAACACAGCGGAGGTCCACAGAGCATCTTTAGATGATGGAAAAGCACAAAGAGCAGCCCGATCTGATAGGAAACTCATTTGTGCAAATGGAGACGTCGTGTTTTTCCTCCAACAAATCTCTTGAACATTTCTATTTACTGTATGTATCAGTCCAACACTGATGGGAAGACTGGAAAATGCTCATCTGTGGTCATCAGTCATGGATGGAATAAAAGATTTAAGTGTTTATGGACTAAAACAAGAGGTTGTGAGATTATGAAGCACTTTGGGATGGAGGCGAGTTTCAGTGTGATTTACACTCCCTGAGAATATCATCATCTCTGATGTCCATCGCGAAAAAACGTCCATAAATCAGCTTCGAAATCAAAGACAAAAGACACTTCTTCTAACTTCAGAAGTTCCCTTAGAATTATCACATTTTTAAGTTTTATTCAGGATCAATATAATCCAGCGATATTTCTCTGTACATCCATGAATACACAGTAAAGAAGAATTGCTAATAGCTAATTCTGCAGACTTTTAATGGTGTCAATGTGCTGATTTAGCCCAAAGACTAAAGCATAAAGATGGAATCGTCATTTAACAAGTTAATGTAAAGTTAATGTAAATTTATTCACTGTTTTTACAGTGTTTCTAAAGTCATGCCTTCATGTTGTCTGTGAACACATTTCAAGAATTTGTTAACCTCTTAATCATCTTCTTAAAACATACCTCTTAACTTTCCAACACTTTGCGTCAAGACGTCTCAAACTGAACAAATTTACAGATTAAATTTCTGCTCCCTAAAGGATAAAACCCTTTAAGTTCATAATCCAATTACCTTTCCACTAGCGCCACCATCAGGACGAATGTTGCAGTTTTAGCTCCACTACTGGCAAGGCTCCATTATATTTAAATCATCAGTATATTATTTGCGTTCTTTTCATCTTCCATATTGTGGTTTGTATCATGAACATTGACGGCTGAAAAGGGTGCTAATAAAAGTTTAGAACAAGCCCCGAGGTGTAGTGGCCACAGTTGGAACTGCAGGTCATGTGACACGTAAGAAATGGCAGCAAACAATGAGTTAAAAAACAAAACTGAAATTACTCTTGTGCCATTAACATTTGAGTTATTGGGTCCAATAAAAATAAAACAACTCCATTATTTTCCAAGTCAGAAAGTCAGACTGCTGCAGCCTGAAGAAGCCTGAAAAAGTTTCTCTGCTTATGCACCCAGAAAGCTTTGACAGGAAGGACTGGGAGACATTCTCCAGCACTCTTAAAAAAAATCCATCACATATATACCCAAGTGGAGGAAAAAAGAAATCAAAATCATCCACAAGAAGCAGCAAATCCACCAGGATTCTTCTTCTGGGATTTGAGAGAGCCGGGAAAACAAGAAGAAAAAATGCTACGAGATCCCAGACAGCTGGTTGTTGAAGTAGGTGGAAAGCCAACTAATAATATATTTACAACGGATGAGTACCTTACAAGCTCCTCTGCTGCACAGACTATGAATGGAAAGAGTGTGAAGCAGTAAGATCAGTGTGGAGGAGTGGTGAGCAGCAGGTTCCAGATTATCAACGTCGCTGCATTTATTTCCGACTCATTAAGACTTTCATTTCTAATTTTATTCTTTGTTAAACATTTGCAAGAGAGTAAAACAGGACTGGTACAGAGGTTTGACTGCAGCTGTATTTTAAGCTGCTGTCGCAATATTAACACTGATCATCATCATCTTTTACAGTGTAATGCTCCCACGCTGGACAATGTTTTGCCTCTTCTTCTTGCCTCACCATTTCCTACCGACTGCTTCTTCTTCTTCTCTTCGCCAGTAGTTTTTTTTGGAGAAATGGTGCATAAAACACATCGGTTAATACATTTTTAATCGTTTAAATTCTGATCAATGATTCATCATTAACATCCCGAGATCAAGTCCAATATTCTCTCTGTTAGCTCTGTTTTTGGTCTCCACCACCTCCAGAAGAAAACAGTTGCTAAATAACTTTGAGCAGATTTATCGTGTTTAATGAAAGCTGCTGATTGGTGGACGAGAGCGGGAAGAGTAAAACAAAGTTAAACCAAAACAACGAGCTGAAAGGTCCTAAAACGGAACATAAAGCTGAGGGACACATCTAAGTGGACGTCTGGATTTAAGACCAACGCCTTTCACATTATGTATAATCATTTAGTCCATTGTATTAGTTATTGATTAGTGCAGCTTTAAACAGAGTGAATTGAAGTGTCATTTCAATTCACAACTAAAACCCAAGTTTAAACATCTTAAATCAATCATTGTTTTTCAACTGATGGATTTGTTTTTAACATACATGTACTGACTGTAAGATATAGCTCCTAAAAATAAAGCTTTACTTTAAAACAGTGGCACTAGTATCTGCCAAATTTCACATTTTCCTACATTCTTAACTACTTTTACTAATTTTGCTTATTTTAAGTCCGAGCGGACTTCTCAAAATGTCAGCACTAAACTTAAACTTCCGTCAGCTTGTAAAGGTCACTGGATGTTCAACAGGAATAAAGAGGTTCCATTCCTCGTTTCATTGCTGCGTCTTTGAGAAACTCTGTAAAGTCACTGAGGCCTAAAAGAGTTCGTCTTCCTCACTTTATCGAGTATCAACGCTAAACTCGTCCAAACAGCTCGGAACGAAGCGGACGGACCGACCGACTGGAAGAGACTTCAGCTTCAGTGAGGCAGCAGCAGGCAGACAGCTGACTGGCCTGCAGCGCTGCGTGTGTTTTCATGTGTGAGTGTGTGTGTGTGTGTGTGTGTGTGTGTGTGTGTGTGTGCGCGAGTGTGTGTTTCAGTTCAGTCCATCTGTTGTTGAGTGTCAGCCCGAGGCGACGGCATGAGAGACGGAGCGAGAGACAAAGAGGAAAGAAAGAAAGACGGAAAGAAAAGATGAAAAGATGTACAGGAACGTAGGTGTGTGTTTCTTTGTGTGTGTGTGTGTGTGTGTGTGTGTGTGGGACCTCAGGCAGTGTGTCTCTGTGGATTCCAGATAGAGCCAGAACTCAGCAGAACACATTAGTCCACTTGGCGTGTTCACACACACGCTCAGATATTCCGTGTTAATTCTCCTGACAGTCGGATCACCTGAGCCTCCGCTCGCTGTGCTGCTGCAAGATTTCTGCTCCACTGCAGCAGTCAGATGAATTCCTACGGAAGCCTGGAGAGGCCCGTTATTGCTTCTTCGGTTATCTCGACTTCGGCGTTAAGAAGAATGAGAGGGAAAAACCGAATCCCCGGCTGGGAGGGAGCAGAAAGTGAAGGAGCGTCTCGGGGGGCTTCGTTTGTGAGTGAAGGAGGGAAGGAAGCAGAGGAAGGAGGTGAAAAGGAAGGAAGTGTAGGCTCTACTGGATCTGACATTTCAGCTCAGATTTTAGACTTGGGCTCATTTATTTAAAGATTCTGAGCTCTTCTCGCACACTTTACCTTCAGGAGGTACAGGAAAGGTTTGAGATGGTAAGAAGTTTCAGTGAAACTACAGGAAACGTCAGTGGGTTGTTTCTCAGCTCAGTTCAAATGTCGCACAGTTTGAGCAAAGTGCTCAGCCGAGCTCAGACTACAGAAACCACAGAAGAACTGATTTAGAAATCAGGTTGTTGCATCACAAACAGATTTTCTTCTCTTAACCTCAAACAAACTACAAGACTGGAAAATAATGCTGCTTCACACACTGCAGGATCACGTCATGTGATCTCTCTCAGCTGATCTCATGGGGAAGCAGATGGAAACAAGATGGAGGCTGACGTAGTGCAACAAGTTGCCGTAGTAAGGCTTTACAGTGAGGAAACACCAGAAACGAGTCTGGAGGAGAAAATTGTCCGAGATGTTGTCAACACGGGTCGTCTATTCTGTCTATTCAGATAGTTAGCATGCAGGCTAACGTTAGCCTCATGGGCAAGAAAGTTAACCGTTTCCTGGCAGCACCGTCAGCTGATGTCGCTCTCATTGGCTACCGTGGTTCAGCTCGTAAAGTGCTGACATTATCATCCCGATTCTAAATCCTGAATATCAAACATGTTCGATATAAATCAGTTCAGGAGGTTTAAAACTGGATCTGTAAACGTCTCATGTCACCAGATAATCTGGGCTAAGCGTCGGTACTGACCGAGGAACCGGAGAAGATTTCTCCTCAGATTAAATGTTTAAAGTATATTAATGTTTAAAACAATGCATAATTAAGTGGCTGTTTTAGCTGTCTGCTAACTCGAGTCACTGAACTTGACCTCTTGGCTGTGTTTGGAGAATCTTTCATGTAAATATCAGACAAATAATATGGCTCGTCCAAAATGTCTGTCTCCACCTCTCTGACCATTTTCTGATCAGCCGGGTCTCAGACGCTGCCAAGATGGCGGCGGCTGGAGCCACAACACTGACCCATGTTTGACACATTCTGGTTATTATCAGCTGAAAATGGGTTTAAAGTGGATTTTTTTATTTGACTTGATGGCACTCGAGGAAAGATCAGGGGGTCAACCAACTCAATCTCCATCCTCTGGGGGACACGAACCTCCACAGTAAATTTAATGGCACTCTGGGGGGGAAGATGTGGAGATATGTGGACAAACAGAGGGACATCCTCAGGCTCGTCTCTGACGGGACAAAAAAAAACTGACTGGAATTCTTTATTGTTATGATCCGTATCTTCAGCCGACTGTGCGGAGCAGTTTCCCCCTCTGTCCCTTTAAATTTGTTTCTCATCTCATCATTTCTCTGTCGTGCTCTCAGGGGAGCTCGATGCCCTGCATGACAACAGATGGAGCCCTGAGGCTCTGGGACCACACACACACACACACACTGTGGTAAAGACTGATGTCAGCATCAGTATGAATGTGCGCACACACACACACACGTCATGGTTGTGTGGATGTATGTAGATGAAGAGGGTGAAAACACACAACGCAGATTTAGAATGGAAAAATGCATTCAGTCACTGCACACACACACACACAAACACACACACACTGAACTGGGATGGCATGCTGGGAGGTTGGACTCCTGTTTGGCTTGATGTCGGTGTACTGCTCCATCGACTCCTTTGGAGAGTCTGGCTCCTGTTCAGGACCACGCTGACCAGCCCAAACACCCCCCACCCCACCCCCTCCATCAACTTTCTTTATCAGGTCCTGGAGGACCATCAGGCACACCGAGGCATGCTGGGAGATGGAGTCCTGGGTATGACAGCTCAAGAAAACACCACAGTGTCTAATTAATCCATGATCACCAACTTTAATGAAGCTTTTTTCAATCATCTTAGAAATATTTAAAATATATTTATAAAGTCATCAGCCTGTGACCTTCAGCATGCAGCGAGGCGGAATGCGAATGTGAAGTGGCAGAGTCAGCACCTCCAAGTCTGAGGCCACTTTTCTCTGCCAGAAAACAGTGGATTGCTCTCCCCGGGTTGGGGGTGAGTTTCTGCCCCAAGCGAGGGAGTTTAAGTATCTCGGGGCTTTGTTCACGATCGACGGGAAAATGGAGCGTGAGATGGAGCTGAGTCAGAAGGCAAAGCTCTGGATCCTCTGTAGGGTGGCTGGGCTCAGCCTTAGAGAGAGGGTGAGGAGCTCGGACATCCGGAGGGAGCTCGGGAGTAGAGCTGCTGCTCCTTAACGTCGAAAGGAGCCAGCTGAGGTGGTTCGGGCTCTGATCAGGATGCCTCCTGGACGCCCCCAAAGGAGGTCTTCCTGGCACTTCTAACCGGGAGGAGACCCCGCGGTAGACCCAGAACTCTTTGGAGGGATTATATATCCCATCTGGCCTGGGAATGCCTCGGGATCCCCCAGGAGGAGCTGGAAAGTGTTGCTGGGGAGAAGGACATCTGGAATACCCTGCTTAGCCTGCTGCCACCACAACCCAATCCTGCATAAGCAGAAGAGGATGGACGGACGGACGGACGGATGTTTTTTGGGCCCATGTCAGGGTCTTTTTTCAGTTGTTTACAATAAGGAGAGTAGGAAGATATCTGAACTTTTTAGAAAGGCGCTGGTGTCGTCACCGTCGCTGCTTTTCAGGCAAACAATTATATATTAGATGAGGTGGGACTCGTCACCCTGGTAACCAAGAAGATGGAGGAGAAGCTTGTCCCGTGTCACGTCTGTCCATCCTGATCAGAACAGACAGATGTTTGTTGAAGCAGATCGGCCAAACACTGAATGTTGCTCCTGAGTTTTAAGATTGTTGTTCTGTGAAATCAAACCTCTGTTAACATTGTATTGAGTTAGCTACAGAGCTAATATCATCAAATTAAAACTGACGTGCTGAAGCACTTCATCCCAGCACCTTTTTCACTGGTCGTGATGGGTTTCAGAATTATTTTAAAGCTCTACAAAAACAAGAACAAACCAGGAACTCCTAAATTAAAAATAATGTGTCACTTGAGGAAGGAAAAATACTAAAAAGACTTTATTAGAGTGGCTAAATCATTAAAAAGGCCAACATCTGTTTTAATGATTTGGCTTTTTTTCTTTAGTTTTAAGCTCTAATTGTTAATTCAAAGGCTCTCCGTGGCCTTGCACCTCGCTACATTTCTTCTTCTCAGCACCACACGTATTAGTATGTAGCTTGAGATCTTTGTGCGTCTTTTGTCTTTTCTAAGGTCACGGTCTGAAACCAGACTTCACCGTCAGTGCCCCGAGGCTCTGGAACAACCTGCCCGAGGGAAAAAGGCCGGCCAAGTCAGAGGGCATCTTTGAAATATCTTCTTTAAAAAACACCTATATTGGAGGGATTACATTGATTCTACTTGGATTGTCTTTTTATTTCCTTTATCCTACATTACTGGAATTGATTTAGTAAAACTACTTCCATAACTATTTATTGCACCAACTAAGCATCTGGACTGCAGGAGCATATGATGCATTTTCTACCTGCTGTCTTTTATTTAAGAAACGGTTCGCCAGTGATTTTTTGCTTATTGTGATGTCATTTCTTTGATTATCTTCAAATGCTTCCTACCCCTAAAATCTGTACAACCTGAGCAAAAAGGTTATATATGTCAATAAAACATAATACTTGATGAAAGTGTTGAAATTGTGTCATAAATCTGATGTTTTTCCATCAATTTCTACCAAATAAACATACAAAACTTATTGATCCAAAAGATTTCTAAATGTCGAAACATGAACAAAATATTTCTTAACACTCCAGAACTTATTTTAACTCTGGACATTGTTTAGTTTGTTGTAATGTTGTAAAAATGACGTATTTTACATCGATTTAAAGAGAAAAATGCAGATAATGATCTCCCGCCAGTCCGTTTCATGGAGTTAATACCAGCTGTTTTTCTGTGTTATGTTGAATGGAAATGTTTTTTTGTTGTTTTGTTTTGAGTTCTTCACAAGTTCACTTCTTGGAGATACACCAAATCTGATCATGTGATTACCTTTAACTCAGCGTGGAGCGGCCAGTTAATGCAGCTAATGTCAGCGTAAAGGTCAGGGAGGGCAAGTAAATGTCAGACCTGATCTGAGATGATGGAAAAAACACAACAGGAAGCTTTGAAAGTGACTTTCTAATGTGATGAATGAACGTGGACAGGAGGGAAGTGTCTGACATACACAATATGGAGCCGCAGTGATCACATTAGCTTGTTTGGGCGTGGAGAGGAAGAAGGAAACGCACGGCTGTGACACGGCTAATTGATTCTGGCAGGACAGAAATGTAAAACACAAACAATTACGACAACAGAAGAAGAAGGACAGGGTGATGCAACTCCACTGCTCTGACACGATTCATTAACTTGGACACGAAGGGAATAAACACCAAATGTGTACGTTCATGTTTTAGGAGGTAGAACTGCTGCAGAGAATCTGAAGGTTCTACAGCATGAAGAAGAACGTGTCCCACGTTGTATAAAGTCATACCACTAATACTTCATTTGATACCCGTCATGTGAATGGAAGCATTCAGTTGCCACCACAGAACTTCCAACTTGACTTCACCACCACACAGACTGTATGGGCTGTAGCCAATCACACGTCGCATTACATCAGAGAAGAGTTGCAGTCGTTAGCTGCAAAAAAACCCATCAAAATAGTCTTTTTTTTCAAGATCTGGACACAAACAGTAATCAAATTCAGTTTGATCGTTTGGAGAACTTTCGATACTACTTGGTACCGGCTTATTTCAGTCGATACCTTAAAAGGTATTGAGTACCGATACCATGAATGTGTCAATCAGACCTGGATAAGACGGCGCTGCTCAGCCTTGCTTCCAGTTTCACCCAGTGGTCACTCGCGGTACTGCAGCTAAAAATTCAAAAAGCATTTTCCCCATAGACCAACATTATAAAAGAGACGTCTGTAAAACTGTTGACACGACACCTCAAACTACACACAAAATCAATTATGTCTCCATGGAGGTTTTATATTTGTAAAAGCGATTTAAAAATCTCTGATGTCATCAAAATGTAAAGGGCCCAGTGGGAACTTGTGGGCCGGGCCAGCAGGAGAAACAATACTGTGCATAACCAGGAAGTAAACCAGGAAGTAAACCAGGAAGCTAGAAAACTTTTTTGGTGAACGTTCCAGGTGATTCTCATTGGATTGAATAGGTGCCATCTTTTAAGTTCACCACTGGACCGGTATTTAACCATTACACGATCAGTTTACTTACTGAGAGTACTCATGTTGACACTCCTATCGGCAAGTACCGAAATTTAAGTACTTGTACTTGGTCAGAAAAAAAGTGGTCTTGATGCACCTCTAGCCAATCACAGCACAGTAGCACACGATTAGGTGGAACAGTCATTGGAAAAAACAACAAGCTGATGTAAAACCATTCGTACAACATGTTATTTAGACCTCAAGAGTCTAAAAATGGTCACAATACAGCGACAGAATCAGATGTTTTAGCACAGCAAGGTTCATTCCTTAATTTGATACTTCACTTTCCACAGAATCCTTTTCTATTTTACTAAATAAACTCAAACTCTCAGAAGCACCAGTGTTTAACGTCTGATCACAAACGGCTGTGCGAGAACTGACTGAGGTTCAATTCCCAGACCTAATCACGGCGTAAATCCCCCCGACACGCAGGAAGCGGAGGAGGACAGGTGTTTTCTTTGCCTGATATGGGAGCTAAATGATGAACCCAGCAGCAATCGTACAAAGGACAAAGAGGCAGCTGACTTCCTTTAAAACAGGCAGCCCGGGAAGGGGAAGTTGTTTTCTCTTTCCCAGTTTGGATCAGCAGGACGACGGAGAGTTAACAGTGTGGGATTTATTTAATGAAGACCGACAGGAAATCACCTGAGCTCTGAGCAGCGAAGAGGGACGCAATCAAAAAAAAAAACACAACACGACCCAACGACGTCAAAGCAAGAGGAAGACGTGAGCAGCCTTACCGAGCTTGGGCAGCGAGTACTGGACTTTAAAGTAGTCCTGGTAAAATCCCAGAAGCCTCTTGGTGATGTGGAGAGCGTAGTCCCCGGACCCGCTGGCGATGGCATCCGGCCGAGCGTACAGACGGATCTAAAAGAAACAGAAGAAGAGAAATGGAATCAGGTCGATTTAAAAGGATGCAGAGAGAGGAAATGGGATTCGTGGATCCTCCGCTCTGCACAGAACAAACTGGAATGAAGCTTTTACACAGAGAAGGAAATTAAATTTGGCAGATTTTTTTACAATCAAATCTACACAGACAAACAGAACTGAGTGTATTAAACACTACAGAGGAAATAATACGATCAGGTCGAGTTGAAGTTCAGATCTGCAGAGAGAGACAGGAATTAGATTTTTATTTTGTCAGAATGTGCACAGACACAAACAGGATCAGGTTAGTGTCAGACACACAGAATAAGTGAATCATGTTCAGCTCTGCAGACTAAAAACAAAGAGGCAGGTTGAGTTTTGGTTCAAGTCTGCAAGAAGGAAAAAAATTACAGCTGCAAGCAGAAAACATCGACTTTCATACACAGAGGGAGAAATAAAAAGATTAAAGTTCTCTCTTCACAGTCAAACATTCACATCACAGCTCATTTAAAACACTGCATGTGCTGCTGAATCGTTAGCTGCTAACTGGATCATGTGAGGGAAGATGAGTTTCACATGGTTTACTTCCTGTTTACTGCAAATAAACATTTACTACGTTGAAATGTCACAACTTGTCAACCACATTTCATGCTTGAGGGACATTTTTCTCCTCCTCCCTGTAGTTCTATTGATCATCTAGATAGTTTTGGTGTGAGTGTCTCAGTTTTGGAGATATCAGCTGTAGAGATGT
>JBBPCS010003299.1:0-12450 GCA_037974645.1 Hollardia meadi
ACACACACACACACACACACACACACACACACACACACACACACACACACACACACACACACACACACAGCAGAGAGAGACAGCAAGTTAACATAGCATAACAGGTGGGTTTGAGAGAAAATACAACAGACGATGAGACCAAGGCAAACATGACACAGAACACCCAAAAACCACGCCACATATTCCTGATTTGTCCTAAACTGCATGTTAGTCTGCCTAGACCATAAAAGTAAAAGTCAAAACACAAGCCACAGGAAGCAAGAGCATTATCCTATCTATCCAATCCTATCATTAAAAACATATTAAAACTCAATAGTTTCAAAGGAGTGCAGTCTGTGAGTTGTTGAAAAGTTGTTATCCAACATGCTCAGCATCTCTTCACTCAGAGGACGTTTAAAGTCAAATCCATCCATAACACACTACTGTAATTCAGGTTTCCTGACAGGAGTTCGAGCCGAACAATAAACACTCTGCTTTGGGGTTTTCTGGCTGCGCTGGTTAAACTGTTGAAGGGCCAACAAGGCCAACGGAGTTGTGGACGTTATTTAACATTCTCATGCACTGATAGCCTACAATTGACAGGTATATAATAAATCAGGTAATGTACAATTATTCAGGTTGGGAATCCAATGTCAATCTACTTTTAGTTTGAAAAGGCAACAGGAATAAATATTAATAAGTTTGAGCACTTTCAGAGTGTTTGTTTTACACTTGGCATTTCCTCATAGCTTTGACTGGACATCTGTTTATCATCATGAAGCTGGAACCTCTAAGTAACTGGAGATAAATGTACTTCCAATTGACAGAAAGGAGTATATAGATCTTTGTGTTACAGATTATTTGCATGCACACGATTCTCTTGCTATTATAAATACCATGATTTAGTTTTTTAAAATGGAGTATCAACTAGAGGCTAGTAAGTTCTTTCCTCGCACCATCCTTCGTCTCTTGATTGTGAAGATATGTGTAATTTTACAGTATTTAGCAGCACTTTCCTCCTTTTCTCCTTTCAATGCGCTCCGTCTCAGCTCTACCTCTTTTCTTTCTCTCATCTTTCTTTCTCCTGTGCTGTCCATTTTTCTCCACACTGCTGCTCACACTCTGACAGAACAGTGCGTTGATGTGTATGTGTTCGTCGCGTGTGATGACAAGCAGAGATGATACCATCAGCTAAAAGCAGGCGGGGGGCTCTTGTTCTGTCTTTGATTTATCCATTTCATTTAGCATTTTTATGGCCAGTCTGGGCTTGAGGGACACAAGTGAGTGATATGCAACAGAAACTTAGACAGGGGCGTAAAGTGGGGGGCCAATGGCCCCCTTGATCCCCCTACTTCCTGCGCCCCTACTCTGAGCAGAACATAAAACTTGGATGCATAGGGACAAAAAAGCTGGGTGAAAATCAATTTAAACCACTTTGTTCTTTTGAAAACAATCAAACAAACAAAAATTAGATAGAGCTGAAAACGATTATTTATAACTTAATTGGAGTTTTTTGGTCCAATCCTATTTTAAAATTTAGTCAAGCCGAGGCTTCAGACACATTCTACAGCTCTGTTAAGGGAAAATGTAAATTGAAGCTTTCATTTTTTTCCACCATGGCTAATTCTAATGCAGATATATTTTTTAAAAGTCTGTGTGATTGTACTGATTCCTGTGTTCTTGTTTCCTCCATATCCAGCTCATTGTGCAGAGAGCTGTGTTCACGGCCAATGTATGGCCCCCAACACCTGCCAGTGTGAGCCGGGCTGGGGAGGATCAAACTGCTCCAGTGGTAAGTCCTCCAGCTGTTGCTGTCTGTGAGCAGTAATTTCTTTGTGTGTGAGACTCTGGTTTTCTGTGAAAGTAATCTTAATTCACAAGAAGAAAAACAGACTGTGGTGTCGTCTTACTGACTACTGCACTGTGCGCAACCAACACCAACAGTCAGACACGCCACAGGAGCAAAATATACTGTTAACACTCATAGTGGTGTGTTTGTTAGGGTTCAAGCACGGAAGGGGCAGAACCGTATTGTGTTTGTCTCAATTTATGATGATGGTGATGGTGATGATGGTGATATTACTGCTGCTAAAATTGCTGTGAGCTGGAATGAACTAGCAACGTGAAACTAGGCCCAATAACTGGAAATTATGTGCAAATGCTTCCCAAGAAGCATGAGCCCAATCCGCCAGATCGTGGCGCTGTAATTATGGGCAAAAAATGCTAAGGTCATGCCCCTCACATCATGAGTCAGATTGACTTGAAATTTGACTCCAGCTAAATGTGCTCTGAAACCTGGTCATTGCTGTTTGCTGCTGCAAAAGGGGATTGAAAACGTACATTTGCCTGGCAGCTATATTGTTGTTTGTTTTATGCATCAGACATGCATTCATATCCTCAAGTACTGTACTAGGGTACAAATTTTTGATTTTACTTACTACTTCAACACTACTACATTTCAGAGACAAAAAAATCTACCTTTACTTTCATGACATTCGATAGTTTGCCGATTCACATTTTGCACACATTATAATTAACTTCTATGTTAGCTTTTAAAATATGATGTATTGTACAGTATTAAGTAGTTAAAATTAGCTCATCTCAACCAAACATAAATTTAAAAATGAAAAAGGACTGATATCAATCCAATGTCGAATTGTTATTGTTTGATTAACTGATTGAATGATTTTATTTATGGATATAGAGGACACTGAATTTAATGGATAACATGTAAAAGTGACAACACTTGTTTCTTACATGGTCCCTGATGTCAGAAAATACAGTACATACAATAACACATAACACCCGTAAAATGCTCTAAAACATTAACCAAAAACCCATACATAAAACTTCAGTCCTTGTCCTAGTATGTTAATCTTAATCACAATCAATACATGATAAAAACATAATGTTTAAACAGTATACATGACCTACCTATCATTATCTACTGTCATCTTATCCCAGATAAGCCTGGATCTGACCTTTAAAAACCCCTCTGGAACAGTTTCATGCTGAGTGGGAGGCTGTTCCACAGTAAGCTCCCTGTGTAGAAAAAGAGCTCAGAGCTAAACTCTTAACACGTGGCACATTGCATGAGTGCACACTAGCCCTGGTATTGTGTCCATGCTGAGTATGAACCTTTATTATCTGTGAGCCAAGATAGTCTGGGGCAGCACCACTAATGATGTTACACGTGTGGTTGAGTTTCAGCTGTTTCACCCTAAGCTGCACTTTCTGCTTTTATTCCTGTGCTTGTGTACACGTAATTCTTGTAAGATGTTGAAATCAGACTGAAGAGAAGCTTGAATTTGTGGTACATCTCGTTTAGAAGTATATATCGTCGCTGTCGGATGGAAACCTCGTATCTCCATATTTCGGCTTTCTTTTTTTCATAAATCAATGCTATTGGTCACCCTTTACGTCTGTCTGTGAGTTTTACAAATATTTAACCAATGAAAAGTATTTAAAAGAGCGTGTGACTAAATCTTAATACTCTTTCACACATTCAGTTTTTTATCCCCTCCAGTAGGTGGCATTATTGAGCCAGAATTGTTGGTAGTTGTTTCACTCAACTGTAGAAGGATACGCATCAGTAATAGACAGTTGTTTTGGAGACAGTACATAGTTTTTTCTTTACCCAAGAAACACCAAGTCTATAAAGGCTTGTGTTTCATTTGAGGCCTGAGATGTAAACTTTAGAACCTGTTAGATGATGATAACATGATGCACTTACTGCCTCAGATGCGGCCGTTCTAATCAATGATGGACAAAACATGTATCTCCGCATTCGCTGGTCAAAAACTTGTAACTCCATCTGAGTGTGATTTTGGCAAAATATTAATTATATAATAACAGATGCAAATATATGAAAATACATAAAGACACAATACCAGCTTTGATAACACAGTGTTAATTTATTTTAAAAACACAGAAGGTTTTTTTTCATATCCTGAAAAGTTACGGTTTTGGACATACGAGGTTTGCGCCCGCCAGCGACAATATGATAGTGTCATCAGCATAAAGGCGCGCACAACAGCTATTTAAAATAGATAAAGGCATGTGAATAATAGGTAAATTATTCACATGAATTGAAAAGAGAAGTGGTCCCAATGTAGAACCCTGGGGCACACCTCTTTGTTGAATAAAAAGATCAGATTTATTTCCATGTAGGATAACACATTGTTTTCTGTTATGAAAATATGAATTGAAACACAATTGATTGAATTTCATCATCAAAGAGGCCAGTAGCATTGAGTTATTTAAAAGCAGATAGCGATCGACAAAATCAAAAGCTTTACTTTAATCAATAAAAATGGCACCTGTGAGTTTACCATTATCTGCAGCAGAGAACATGTCATTGGTGAATTTAAGGAGAGCAGTAGCTGTGGAGTGGTTAGACCTGAAGCCAGATTGAAATGGTGATAAGATATTGTTGATATGGGAGATGGGAAGCTAGTTTAATAAATCTGTTTTCTATTCCAGTTCAGCACCACTGTTCACATTTCATTAATTGATGGCATTCTGAACCTCAGTTGGTAAAAATTGCCAAAAGTAAAAGAACTGCAGCACAGTGAAATATTATTAGAGAAGCCTAGTAGTCAGATAAGCGTCAGGTATGTCATTAAATAGAACAACCAGAGGAGAAATGCTGATTGAATGCTTGGGCTATAGATGCAGGGTCATATAGTATTTTATTTGCAACTCCTATTTTAACAATATCATGTTTATCTGAGGTAATAATAATAGTTTTCATTTCGTTCCAAAATTGTTTAGGACTCTTAAACACACGAGTAAGAGATTCTTTATAGAAGTTTGTTTGACGATACTGTATGTTGAGCATGCTTTGTCCCTCTGCCTAAAGAGACTAATAAATTCAGGGCTGATCCAAGGGAGATGTATAGCCTTGACCTTAGTAGTTTCCCAAGGAGCATGTTTGTCCACAACATCAATAAATTCAGTGTAGAGAAAATCCCAGGCATCTTGTACATTAGGTATTAGTTGCAATCTGTCTCAGTTGATAGTAATCAATCATTAATAAATACATTTAAATTAAATTTCTTGTATTGTTGGATTTTGATTAGGCTAGGTGGTGATTTAGGTAGTTTGATTTGCCATACACACTACACAAATGAATGATCACTAAAACAATCAGACATAACACCTGCCCTTATGTGTGTGAAAGAGTATCCAGTCAAGCAGAGATTGGGTTATTTGGCTAGGCTCATTAATTAGTTGAGTAAGATAAGACCACTAAGTAGATTTTTTTTCTTTGTCAAATAACTTATCTAACCAGAAATCACCTAACAAAATGATTACATTTCTACAGGAAATGGAATTTATGGTGGGGATGAGGCAATTAAGGACTGTGCAGCCGAAGAAGGTGGCCTGTATATGCTACCAATAGTTATGTACTTATTCGCATGAAATTAAACTTAAAGAAATATTCAAAATGTATAGGCTTATGCCAGGTATGATTAGCAAAGATACGAGATCAGAGGAAACATATACAGCCACACCTCCACCCCTGGAGCCCCAATCAGATCTATAATTTGTGAGATTTATTTCATTGTCTGAGATGTTACTGTTGAGCCATGTTTCAGAGAGAGTAATGATGTCAGGCTCATGTAGGATAACCCAAGCACGAAGTCAAATCGACACAAGACTTGAATATTCAAATGAATGATTTTTAATTCTTTATTCTTCTACTTATATCATCTTTTCGAGCTAGTGTTATAGAGAGAAAGGACGTTTGATCTAGAGAAAGACTTTGAACAGGCAAAAGGTGGGATTGAAAGATTGGTGATAGTGCCCATTTCATAGAAGCTTTAAAGTGACACTTTACAGATTTTACACATTAAGACCAGTTTACTGCCTGGTCATGGTTTATTCTGGTCATAGTACTACTCAGCTTATAAAGACAGTAGTATAATTTCTGTGGCTGTGCAGGAGCTAAATCAAGTCTGAGAATATACTCCTTGATGATGTCATCAGGTTCACCTCACCTTTAGCTTGAGAACTTAAAATTTATAATAGAAGCCTGTTACAAACAGGGACATGAAGTTTGAAAGATGTGGGCGTTTTCCAGCTGGGGGCAATGAATAACCAAGAACCAATGTTTTGGGAGTTTGAACCATACTAGGAGCTATAAGTATACTGTATGTCGGCCTCTGCTGCTTTGATGTTGACCATTGTTATTTAAATCTTAGTGAGCCCCCAGCACTTCATGAAAGTGCAACACTAAATTTCTGGAGAATTCCTAGTAGTTCCTTAGTGGTGAAAATATCTGTTGATTAGTCCAATTTATTTTACATAAACATTTTTCTTTTTACTTAAGTTTCACGTCTGTGTTGCTGCCTCATGGTGTAGGCTGGTAAAAATGGTCAGAGTTGTCATTAAACCTGTGCCATGTCTGTCTCTTTGTACTTGTGGAGCCTCTTTGATGTGTTCAAATGGTTTGGACATAAATCTCTGGAAGTTTGATCTTAAGCTGCTGTGGACAAAATTGGGGAAGTCCTCTTCTCTTGTCTTGTGTGTCTTTGTCAGTTCATCAGTTGACACCTCAAAACACCTCACCATTTGTCTTTAGGCTAATGTCAGTGCTGTACATCTGCCATTGGGGTTGCCTGAATTCATTAGCACATAAAGACTGTTGTTGGCCTTTAATAACTATTGGTTGAAACATTAGCTATTTTTTTGCACCAAACTTGCAGACAGTATCTTCCCAGTGTCTGTGGGAGGTAACTTTTTTTTTGCTTTATGAGCCTGTGAATTTGTCTCCATGCAGGCCTACACTGTATGCTGATATACAGGAGGAGCCCACAGGGTGTGTCCCTGCTGTCGTCAGTGTCAGCCTGTAATAAAGGAGCTTATTGTTATGTCTGTGCCCGGGGCTCTTGGCCCTACTGGGCCCAGCCTATCTGTCTGCTCAAACACACTGCACTCATCTATAAAAAAAAGTTTCTCTTGTCAATAGGAACTTAATGAAAGTGTGAATGACTTGGAAATTTGATGCTTAATCAGGAAAATAAGAGATGTGATTTATGAACCATGAGGTCATTAGTGCAATGTGCATCCCTTATTTTTCTTTAAATCTTTTGTTCTATTTATTAAGTAATTTATTAAACAAAATATGGTAGTTCCATCATACTTATTGTAAAATAAAAGAAGTTGGGATAACTAAATTCAATTGAAAATTAAATTGAATTGGTAAAAAATAAAAATTGTTTTAGGTCGACCAGTTGTGGATTTTCAAAGGCCAAAGTAATAAGTTAGTAGCCAGTAGAAAAAGCGGATAGGCAATATCAGGTTTCTGTCATTTTAGGTAGTTCTTATCACAGTGATGTATGTTCGAGTGTTTTAATTAGTCATTCAATGATATAAAAAGGGAAGTTGAAACGACATGATTGACAGCTGAGCCCTGCTCGCAATTGAGTCAGGCGGGTGTATGGGCGGAAACTCTGTACCACGGCTCCACTGCTCCATCGGTACCGCGCAGACTCTGGCTCCAAATAACCTTAGCAACGCAAGATGGCAGCGCTTGTATCCGGGATACAATATTTTAGGATCATTTTTGTACAGTGGGGGGAAGTGGAGACACATCTTCCATCTTTATTTATATCAATGGTCTTGCTCAAGGACACTTTGACATAGGGCTGCACAAATAATCAAATATTCATCTTGAATATGATTTTGGCTTCCAACAATTAAGTGAACATGATTGACTGCGATATTGATGTTTAAAATGCATGCTCCGCTCAAAGAAAACTGCTGCATATCAAATCAGTTGCTTCTTAAACAATTTAAACATTTATTGCCTAGTCATGTCACTGTCACTTTCACTGGATGAAGGATTTTAGTATTAAGCTGGGCTCAGATGTCAGGAGTTTCGGGCCAATTGAAGTCCAATTCGCTTCTCCCGACAATCGAAGGAGAAATCTGCTCGACATCAGTCGGTACCGATGCTTGGCCCACATTATCTGGTAATGTGAGAGGTTAACAGATCCAGTCTTAAACCTCCTGAACTGCTTGCAAACTCATTAGGGCCGCCCTGACTAATATCAAGCATGTTTGAAATTTAGGATTTAAAATCGGGATGATTACGTCAGTACTTTCTGAGCTGCGTGTGAGTGCATGGGCGTGTGAGTGCATGTGTGTGAATGGTTACAGCTTCTGATGAGCAGGTGGCACCGTGCATGGTAGTCACTGCCACCAGTGCATGAATGGGTGTGAATGGGTGAATGCCTACTTGTAGTGTAAAGCGCTTTGAGTGGTCAAGCTGACATGAAAGGCGCTATATAAATACAGGATATTTACATACTACACAACATATGGCAGGATTCCAACTTGAATGGACTATGTAACGGAGCTATTGGGGAAGGACAAACATAGACTGTGTTGATGTGCGTGTATAAATAATGCCTTTGGGGGTTGACTATGCATGATTGATCCGCGTACAGTGAAGGCTGGGCGATATAGGCTATAGGTGCAAAATTGATCTCAAAAAAGGTTATATTTTCTGCTTGTTCAACAGTTTTTTAAGAAATTGTTATTAAACACATTCTGAGAGGATTTGTATTGCTATCTATGTTCTCAAAAAAATATCATTCATCATTTTGGTGTTGGTGATTTTGCTTTGGGGTTAACTTAAAAGTCTTTGGAGGGCGCCAACATTTTTTATATGCAGGAAAAACCCTGTCTGTGTGTGAGTATGAGTACAATGTGCCATAGGTGTGTATCCAACATGGCCCAGCCCGAATAACGACAAAAATGAGGACCACTTTTTTTTTTTTTTTTTTTTAAAGATATGTATTCTGAAAAGAAGTTTGTCCAATGGTTAATATTTGTTGAATTTTTTTTATTTCCAATGAAAGATTTTTTAGAGAGGTGAGAGTTAGCTGTAACAAAACAGCAGGCGTAAGGTTGGTTATTATACCATGTGACCAAACTCTCTATCAGTCACTACATATATTATATGAGTCTAGAAAGTAATGGATGGAAATTGCATCTTCATTGGTGTGCAGCGGCATACAACCGCAAGGCAGTAATTCTAGATTTATACATTAAAATCAAGCACATCAGATATATTGTTATAGTGACTATATTGTAATATACTATCTGTATTATTATAAAGTGAAAATGACTAAATCATTATGCAGTTTTACATAGCAGCCTGTGTATCTGGATGCAATTACATGTGTTTTGAAATTATTATATGGGCAACTCAAATTAAAGAAGTGTACCAAAGATTTAATATGACACTTCCATAAACTTTAGGGGACTCACAAGAGACAGATTAAAAATAAATGGTAAAAACTGAAGCAGCAGTGGTACCTTATGTGGGTCAAGCTCCAAACACACAGGACCCTACATTTCACATAATCCAACTCAATAATGTCTCATTAGTCCCTCCCTGCTTGGTAAACCACCCATATCTTTTAAATTGCACACCTCCAGTCTATATTTCAGGCTTTCTGTTACAAAAGTGTAGCCTCAAACCCCAAGCTATCTGCGTAAACGTCAGGGAGGCGTGATGGGGGGTCAAAGTTGTTCCACCACAGAGGTAGTAACAGCGCCGATTCAACGTCTGATCATCGTGACGAGATCATCCGCCACATCATAGGGACGGTAAATGATTGTTATTGTCATGTTATTCCATTGTTTACAAAGCGCTGCTCGGCGCGCATGTAAAACGTCACACTAGACTCCAACGCTCCTGTGTTACTCGTCACGCCTCTTTAAATTGTGGAACGCTGGCTTGTTATTGAAAATCTTACAGTGGAGCGGCATTGTGATGTTGTTGCTTTTTTCAGTGTACATAAACAAAGGCGTCACAGAGAAGGGTCTTTGTTGCGGAGATATTGTGCAATCTGTGTAAAAAGGGCTTATGACATCATTTGGGTAATTTTGTAAATTTAACAAAGCTCCTCCACAGTCACAGAAGACAGTAAAAAGCTGTTTTCAGGCTAAGTAGTACTAGCCATGAATTAAACTGATCCTGATGTGTGAAACTCTTGAAGTCTCCTTTAAAAATACACTTTCACAAAGTTTTTGCAGTGTGTGAGGACTATTGGGAACTATAACAAAACCTGAGTATAGCTTAAAGAAGTAAACAGTTTATTTGTGGATCACATGTAGGTTCTTTGTTTTACACATTTAAAATAACATTATATGTCTGAGATATTTTTATGGTAATATGCAATAAAACTGGAGGAAACACATTCCTGATCAGCAAGGAAAACAGGAGAAATGCTACACATTTTTTTCTCACTGAGTCCTTCGTGTGAGAGGCCTTTTCTGTTCCCATGAGTGCACCATACCTGGTATACTGGGTAATCACTAAATAGATAGAAAAAACATTCTGGTCCCAGTCCCAGACAGAGTTGAGCCAACTCTCAACAACTGGCAGCTCAAATTACTGGCTCAAGACTTCTATACTCGACAGACTCTTGGTGTAAGGTGTGAAGAAGCTTTTTTTAAAAACATTTTTTAGGCTTGTTGTGTTTGATTTTCAAATGAACATACATGTTTAACTTTCTATCAGGAGTTGTTCACTGCAAAAGATAATGACACATGAACTCTATGATGAACATGTAGTAGAATAAAAAGAGAGATCCAGCTTGAGACTGCAGTGCAGACAGCCTTGTGACCCAACCCTGGAACAGTGTAGTGTTTTTGTTTCCGGCCATCTTGAATAGGCTGATGAAAGAGAATAGTTCTCTTGTTCGCTGACAATCAGACCAGAAGCTACAAAAACCCCTGGAGTTTGGCCTTTCTTTAATCTAGGTCAGGTTTCACAGAGGTTTACATGTGCATCTTAGTCTCCTCGTCCTCTTTTATCCCCCACCCCTCCCCCTTCAGTCCTCACAACTGTTTGTCATACAGGTCCAGACTGCCTGAGGAAAAGAAAAGCATGCACTTTTTATCCGGTCAGAGTGAAGCAAGCTAATGCGTGAGAAATAAAAGGAGCCTGTTGTCACTTGAACAACTTCAGAATGGTGGAATGGTTTGAGATGCCTGTGTTTCTCTGCATGCAGAGTACACAAATCCCAGTCTGTGTTTGTGTAGTAGAGAGGAGCCTGAGCTCAAAACCAATGAGACTATGACGATCATGTGAGTGACCAAAATTTAAAAAGTAGTATACCTTTAAAGGTTCAATTTGTTAGTTTCATTCCCAGGTCATCATATACTGGGTTGGTGCAGGCCACCAACAACAAATAATGTTCTCTGTCTGCTGAATGTGTAAATAGGCAACAGTTTTCTAAAATGTGTGGTAGTATGCCAATGTTGTGCTTATAGCATGTTCTGTTGCAAGTGCCCAAATATTACATTATTATTATTATTATTATTATTATTGGGCTCCACCACTTTGTAAGACCACATGATCTCTCTAGTGATCGGAAGGTTGGTGGTTCGATCCCATGCCCCTGCAGTCTACATGTCGAAGTATCCTTGACCCTACTTGTACCCTACTGAGCCCTCCCAATGCTGCGCCATCGGTGTGTGAGTGTGTGAATGGTTACTGCTTCTGATGAGCAGGTAGCAGCAGGCAGTCACTGCCACCAGTGTATGACTGTGTGTGTGAATGGGTGAATGCTGACTTGTAGTGTAAAGCGCTTTGAGTGGTCAAACTGACTAGAAAAGCGCTTTATAAATGCAGTCCACTTCTCCTCATGGCAGACACAAGAGCCTGCTGAGGGTTGTCCAAGCTCAAGTTAATAGCCAGCAGATGCAACAAAACCTGCAGGCTCATTCTACAACCAACAGGAGTCACTGAGCTGCTAACTCTACAAGGAACAAAGGAGCGACTTTCCTCCACCCTGTGCCATCTTCACACTTCACAGCAACGAATGAATTCTTAACTGGAATTGCATTGCAACTCTTCCAGCCTGGCTCACCTCCTCGTGAACGGAATCACCAGACAAGAAGACTCTTTCCAAGGACTGGAAGTCCTCTTTTCCAAGGACTGGTAACGTTAACCTGGGCCTAGCATACAGCATAGCAGAGCACAGCTAAGCACAGAACTGCTTAACTTGGTTAACTGTAACAAACATGTACATGGAATGGATTGGACTTTTCATTGTGAACTGTATTGTTGTGACTGTAGCCAGGTTATCAATAGGTGGCTTGGCCACACTTTGAGATTGAGGTTAGTTAGCTTCACACAGAGACTCGGGGTCTTGCATGCAACTAACCATCCTCTTGACTAACCTGGCACCACGATCTCACACACATACCATCTCACATACTTTAACACACACACGTGGCCTTCCCCTCGCCTGTCGGCCATTTTGTCTTTGCTAACCTAGGAACATATGGTCAGACTCTCACCTGTTGACCATTTTGCCTTTGTTTCAGGCCCTGCTGCCTTTCAAACACACTTTTTCACATGCACATGCACACACACACACACACGCACACACACACGCACACACACACACACACACACACACACACACACACACACACACACAC
>JBBPCS010003300.1:0-12447 GCA_037974645.1 Hollardia meadi
GAAAATACTGAGCTTGCGGTCTTTGGCCACCAGGCAGTGATCCCTCTGGTGGCCAAAAACTGTTTTATTTCTAAGTTAATTTTTTAATGGTTGGGGTAAGGATTAGAAGAATAAGAATAGAAGAAAAATGAATAAAAATAAACGTCTTCGGCGTGCGGTGGCAACCCCAAACGGGCCCCCCCAAAAAATTGTCGCGCGTGCTGTGCATGTGCCCAGCTCAAATCTCACTCTAAAGTTTTCTGAAAAATTGGCAGCCCTGATTTATAATTATATTAGTTTGTCCAATTACTTTTGAGCCTCTGAAAATGGGGGACTATGCATAAAGATGGCTGTTCCTAAATGGTTAATGCGATATTTCTGTTCAACCCCTTGAATTAAAGCTGAAAGTCTACACTTCAACCACATCCTGATTGCTTCATTTCAAATCCATTGTGGAGGAGACAAAATTACAAAAATTGTGTCACTGCCCAAATACTTATGTACCTGACTGTATGTGGGAGCAAAATTCTGCACTTGTGTAGGAGCAGGAACAATGCCAGGGTTATAATAAATAGCCTTTATTAATAAATGCAACTTTTTCATAGAATACATTTAAAGGAAAAAGGCCAAAACAGAGGTAGATTCATCAGTTTGAGGTTTAATAAATTTTGGGGATAATTTTTATAAATTCTCAATTTTCTCAATGCGTATTTCCTAATGAATATTTTGTGTTTGCTATTGTATATTCCAACTGTAGGAGATGTTTCCTGATTCCATGAGTATGAATACTCTTCATTACCTTGCACACTGAAAGGGTATGAATGGATTAAATAACTTCATCCGGAACTCCACAAAGTATTGGTATTGGTTGTATTGGAGAAAGATGCTCTTCACTGTGTCATCAGTGTGCTGAGTCACTTACACATGTCTACTAGAACACATGACACTCCACCTAAAATCGAACTGGGTAGGTGAAAAGTGCTCAAACTGCTCCACGTTATTCCTTACAGCGAAGAACAAAGACTCCTCATGGTTTCCCTCAAACTTGCAGTGTCTCTGCCTTGTTGTGTGTAGATGCTACAAAGATGTCATTTGTTAACTTTTCTTCCATTTTGGTTTACATAAGGCACAAAGCAGACACAGCCTGGAGGACATGTTGCTCATTAGTGCCTGTTTTGACATGTTTCCTGGTGCAGTTTGCAGGTTACCGGGGGAGGCCAGCGTGAGCTCCACCGCTCTCTACTAACCCTGGGTCTCTGGGGCATGGCACACACATGGAAGCACTTTAGAGCTTCACTACACTGCAATTGGGCCTATTACCATAATTACAGCTTTAAAGCCCCGGCAATTTGTATCAGGCATGCACCAGCACAACCACCAGGCCTTTTGCCCCGCGGAGCAACAGCCCCCCTTCCCTTTTACTTTCGACACACTCTCCTTTGTCTTTGCATTTCATTTTCTCTCAGTTGCTCTCTTTCTTCTCATTCTCCACCTTCTCTGGTTACATCAATATCAGGGGAGAAAGGGATTATTCAGGAGTTCATCATGTTGGAGAGCTTACGGCGCACGTTGTCTGGGCTGCACGATATGAGTGAGTTTTGCAGCTGGCCCCAGAGGATAGTCGGAGGAGATAGAGGGGGAGAGAAAGACATCAAAGGTTGTTGTGTGGTGCAGAGGTGGGAGACTGGCATCAAAGAGAGCCCCAGTACATTACCACTTGGTTACTGTTGCAGCTGGGAGAGTGGGATTTAGGCTTTTCCATGGGGGCCCACCAACTATCTCCTCATTGAGATTGTGCAGTAGTCTTGAATGTGATCTTTATTAAAACTGAAAGCTGGGCTTTTATTTATGTTTGAAAGTAGTTTGTAGGGAATCACCCTTGGCTCATATTAAAATTCAAAGCTGAAATGTAATTTTTTTGTGATTGGATCACAGCACTACAGCATGCACAAACAATAACACAGTAGTGTGTGTTTGTGAGATAGAGAGACATCCCACTGGTGTTTGGTCCAGTCCCAAACCAAATCTGAGCATTCGGCCGAGGTGCATCCTAACTAAATGATGGCAGCTTGTAGACAAGCAGGCCTATTATTCACCGTGGCTGAGGGTTTGTTTTAGTGCTGGCAGCTCTCTGCGGCCCCATTAGACCTGGCCTTCTGTCCGGTGTACATTATAAACACATCAAAACACTCAAATAAACCCTTCCACTTGGCCCCTGTAGCACTTTAATCAATAGCACGGCACTAGCACTAGCCGGCAGGAAAAGCTTTTATGCATCTAATTTTTCAGCTGTGGCTGTAAATTCGCATCCCTACCCCCAAAGGAGTGACTCTATCATCAA
This sequence comes from Hollardia meadi, assembly GCA_037974645.1. Lineage (NCBI taxonomy): Eukaryota > Metazoa > Chordata > Actinopteri > Tetraodontiformes > Triacanthodidae > Hollardia > Hollardia meadi. Next base: position 2,321 of record JBBPCS010003300.1, read on the forward strand.
ACTTGATTACACGAGGGAGGCTGAGTTAAATCAAATCATGTTAAAAAAGATTTTAGAAGGGCTGGGATAAAAAAACAAAAAAACACAGTTTGTGCGAAGAGACTGATTTTAAACAATCACGGTGGCCTTTTCTTAAAATTACGACTCACCCTGTAAGGCCTCGGCTCTTCCACACGTCATAGAGCACCAGCGGGATGTTGCCGCTCGCAGTGGCCGACCCGGCCTAAAGAGAAAGAGAGAGAGAGAAAATAGAGGTGTGATGACTGATGGATCGTCTCCTTCACTTCCTGCTCCTCCAACGGACACCCTGTTTAGTCTTCCTCAGCTGAGCTTTCTTCAACTCCCCCTCCCCTCCCTCCTTTCATTCCTCCGTCTCTCCCGCCAGTTCTCCTCACGGACAGCTGTGTCAGCGAAGGTGACACCTCCAACACCCACCCAGCCGTTTGCCCACCCAAAAACACACTCAACAAGTTCTCCTTGTCTCCCTCCAAACCCTTAAAGCCTAGAACTTTTATTTACACAATACGGCTTAGCTGGCCAGAGAGTTTTTAATTCATCACTGTGGAGTGGCGGAGGGTACGGGAGCTGTAGGATCGGGCCAGCCAGGGTTAAGTGAGTGTGGCTGGTGGCAGCTCAGAGGAGAGGAAAACAGAGAGGCGGTGGAGGGCACACAAAAAAGAGGAGGAGAGGGAGCGCAAGGCATCGGGAGTACGTGTGTGAGTACATGTGCACTAATCTACGCTGCAGTTCACTGAGCGTGTAGGAAACAGTTTGCAGTGTCCACTGCAAATTGTGACTCCCAAATCTGCTGGAACGAGAGGAAGATTCCCGCATTTTGAGGAGGGGAAAAAAAAACCACACCCCTATTCCTTGTGTTTCTGTTGGAGACAGGTGGCTGAGAAATGACTCTCCCCTCTCCTCGTCTGACAAGTTTTCTTTTCCTTTAGCGCTGTGGAACGGTGAAGGGAGGGTATGAAGGAAGAGGGTGTCCAAAACACACACACACACACACACACATACACACCTTGTGCAACTTATGCTGACATACAAAGATGTCTTCATTGAGCTCACTCTATACGTTTCTCTGACTTATGCTGACCTGCTGCTTTGAGTTTCTTACAACAATGTGCAAGTACTAAAAAAATAGCTTCATGCAGACCATCTCAGCTGAACTACAGAGATGACTGTTGAACAAGGTGTTAGACCAACTCCGGTGGTCGCCACAGTTGGTTCCAGTGGTGTGGCAGGCATGTTGTGAGTGCTGCAGGCAGGAGTCCTTGTCCAGGAGGGGCTTTGCAGGCCCAGCTGTGCCCTGGACGTCTGCCTGTTTCAGACTGGTCTGCACCAGGCTGCCGACTGTACAACACCACTCTTTCATTCTGCCCACCGTCGAAAATAAACAACCTTCTGCTCTGCTGCCGTGGGACGGAAACTTATGTGACAAGTTCCAACACCCTGATTTCCTCCCCTTCGTCCGATCCTAACCATCCATACCCATCAACAGCACATCAACACAATAAACTGACATGTTATCTTTTAGTTATGAAGGTAACATGAGTTGAATTAAAAGATTTAAGAGTTTTTGCACACAAAAGATTTATTTCTCTCAGACTTTGTGCACAAATCTGTTCAAATCTGTGTTAGTGAGCACTTCTCCTTTGCCAAGATGACCCATCCACCTGACAGGTTTGACATATCAAGATGCTGATTAAACAACATGATTATTGCACAGGTGTGCCTTAGACTGGTCACAATACAAGGCCGCTCTAAAATGTGCATTTTTTTTCTTTAAAAAAAAGACATTTACAGTAAAAGGCACTAAACTATGGTCCTAACATGACAAGACGCCCGCCCACAAGATGCCATACACACTGTCTGCCATCTGCCCGGCACAGATGGTCTTTTCATCTGTGAAAAGACGCCATCGAAGCGGAGTATTTGCCAACTCAAGACGGTTACAACAACGAACTGCAGTCAGGTCAAGACCCCAGTGAGGACGACAAGCATGCAGTTGAGCTTCCCTGAGACAGTTTGAGCAGAAATTCATTGGCTGCGCAAACCAACCATTACATCAGCTGCACGGCTGGCTGGTCTCAGACGATCACGCAGGTGAAGAAACCAGATGTGGAGATCATGGGCTGTAGGTTGCACGTGGTCTGTGGTCGTGAGAACAGTTGAATGTACTGCCAAATCTTCTGAAACGTCATTGGAGACGGCTTATGGTCGTGAAATGAACAGTTAACTCATTGGCAACATCTCTGGTGGATGTTTCTGCAACCAGCGTGCCAACTACACACTCCCTCAAAACTTGCAACATCTGTGGCATTGTGTTGTGTTGATAAAACTGCACATTTAAGAGAGCCCAAACCACACTTGTGCAATAATGTTGTTCAATCAGCATCTGGATATGTCACACCTGTTAGGTGGATGGGTCATCTTGGCAAAGGAGAAGTAGTCACTAACATAGATTTTAACAGATTTGTGTTCAAAGTCTGAGAGAAATAAATCTTTTGTGTGCATAAAAACTCTTAAATCTTTTAACTCAACTCATGAAAAATGGGAGCAAAAACAAAAGTGTTGCATTTATATTTTTGTTGAGTATAGATTGTTGGTGGGTCAAACAAGACATCTGAAGACGTCACCTTGGGTTTAAGGGAACTGTGATGGGCATTTGTCAATATTTTCATACATGTTCAAGACTAAATGCTGGGTCAAATAAGAACGGAAAGGGAGGGATTTACATCTAACATCGAGGAACATATTCCCAGTCTTTCCTTTCACTTTTCAACTTGACAAATTAATAAGGCCACCAAATTTGGCATGCTAATTTATTAAATTAGGAGAAAAAAGCATTAATGCTGTGGTCCAAAGGATGTTTAATATTCCCTTTGACATGTCTATTTAAGGGGTAATTGCATTATTATTTACATAGGAGTGTAAATAATTTAACAAAAGCAAATTACACACTGTTTAACTGTTTGTTTCCACAGAACAAAACAGAATGAAAAATGCACTCTCTGGAAATTATTATTAATTTTATAGCTTGTTTTAATGTCACCACATTAATATTGAAAGCATTTGGACCTGGATGGATTTTAAACACAGAAACCTCCAGTTTGACTGCAGTAACAGCTTGAATTATCATCCTGGCTTTTATTTAGTTGAATACCTGGTGAATACATAGCACTGGGGTCGTTATCAGCCAACATCAAAGTAGAGGTTATTAAGTTTCTTTCCAGCTTTTATCCAGCTTACCTGTGGTGCCTTAAGTGAATCAAAAACTTGGCCTTATAAAGTTCTAACCGCACCTTGTTGAGGCTGTACAGGTCGAGTCCTTTGCTGGTAGTAAATTACAGCAGCTGCATTTCAAATAACGTTTACAGGAAGCTTTTGTACCGTGTTCCACCTGCAGCCAACGGCTTCTCGCAAGAGATCATGACTGAGTGTTTTGTTAATTCCAGTATCTCATTAGTTAGGATGGGGAATGGAACACTGTGTCTTCTCCAAGGACATTATGTATGTGCGTGCATGTGTCTGTTTGTGGGGGGGCTCTGAACTCACTACCCTTTACACACACACAAAACATGGCGAGGGAAGCCAGACATACAGTTAAAGCGAGCCTGAAGTGAAAGAGGACGTGGAAGGAGGGAGGAAGAGGAGGGGACACCACTAATACAGAGAGAGGACAGGAGGGACGCTGGCCTTCTGGTTCACCTCCCAGTGACAAGCTGCCTTGGGATGGAAATTCCTCTGGAGCAGCAACAAGTCCTCACTCTAACATTAACCATGCACACAAACATTTCTTTCCGACGCTGTCCACAGTCCAGATCAGATGATAGATGTGCGTACGTTACTACTGTCCCGGTGCTACCTCGGCCTGTTCTGTTCCGTGTGCTGACAGTGGTGAAATTTGCTCAAGCTGCAGGCCCGCTCAGCTCTCCGCCTGCGAGGCATCACCTGACAGGAGTGTTTACAAGTCGCTGTCAGAAGAGGTGCTGCGCTCCGTGTGTGTGCGTTTGAGTGTGTATACCTTTGCAAGCATGATCCTGGTCTTCGCCACGTCAAGAGGAGTGGTAACAAATGCGGCTACTGCACCTACAAAAAGACACATACACACATTGAGCAAGCATAAAAGGCCCTCTCTCTGCTCTCAGAAGAGTCTTTAAATATTAAAAATAAACCCATAAAAAAGTCCAATTACTTAGCCACAGACACAGTAATGCAATACCTCAGCAATAAACAGTGGAATGCTTGGCTCTCTGCTCCATTAAGTTCATAAAAATGATAATATTCCCCATCCGAGACCTTCCCTGTTATTTGACCACACAGACACACTTCTATTCCCACCTCCCCCTCTCTTACTGTGAAAAACAACAACACCACACATTTGGATACTTTGAGATGCGCAAAAGCCAACAACACACATACATATTCAGAGCCACAAATGCATGTGTGTGTGTGTCACTCTGCTGCAAACATAGTAACTGTTCTCGGTAAACGTATCCATATGGGCCACCAAGGAGAAATGTGACTAAGTGAGTTGAGGGTACAGGGAAACATAAGGATCAGTGTGGTGTAACACACCGTTACATTTTACTAGTAAATGCTGGCAGATTATTAGACTGGATTTAAATGATTTTTCCCCCTACTGAGGTGGATTAAACTTCAGCTACGGCCCTCTTACTGTATCGTAGCCTGTCTTTGTAATATTCTTGGATAGCAATAAAAGGATGCATTATCCGAATAAATCCTAAAGTTGGAGCACTGAATTGTAGGATCTAAATTTGGCTGGAAGAACCATGTGATGTGATGAAGGTTAGACCAAAATCAGACGGTGATGTAATGCCGTCTCGGGTTAGGCAATTTTTTTGTTCTAGGCAGTTCAGACGGGGTCGAGTGCACCGTACGTCAGTGCAGGGTACCGGTGGAGATATTGTGGATGATTAAACGCACCTGTGTGAGCATTTCAAGTGTCAAGCAGATTATGTATGAGTGAAAGAGAGAGTGTGAAGCACAATGTAAGAGAAAGTGACTGAAACTTGAGGATCCCTCTCGGACAGCAGCTTGGTCGCAGAGGGTCGTGAATTTGATTCCCCCCTCTCCCCCCATACTCCCACCCCATCGCCGCGCCTCTTTTTCTTTCTCTCCTCCTTTTTGCTCAGATGACGCTTTATTCTCCTAATTTCATATTTTGAAATCATTTCCTATACTGTATATCCCAATTAAGAGTTTTGTCACTGTACTGGATATGGAGGCTGTTTGCTTTGAGCAACACTGTGTGTAGGTCCAGATTTACAAGTAAATTATCATGAACAGTTTAATCTTCACTAACTTTACAAAAGGTTCAACCCATCTAATGTGAGATGAAATGCCTTTTGTCCGACAAAGAAAATATGTTTAGGACTCTCAAACCACTTTGCTCCGTATCACTTTCTCCTTTTTCCTCTGCATGTGTCTGCCGACTGCTGATCCACAGCTCCTGTCTCCTCTTTCTCTTATTCTATTCTCATTACTTCCCCTCTTTCTCCTGTTCTTCCCAGCGTGGACTGAGTCCAGGTGGGGTGATGCAGGGCCACGTCTCAGCTCCTTGGGGTGCTGTTTCCTCATCCCCTCTTCTTTTGTTCACCTCCATCTGTCCATTACCCCTGGAGCAGCAAACCTCGATCTTCCTGTCCTGTCTGGCGCGCTGCAGCATCTTAAGAGTTATGGACTGAAAGCTATAACAGTCCAACGCAGGCCGGTCTGCGGAACTGTTCTTCTGAAATGTGTATTTTGATTGTGGTTCTGCTTTCTCATCACAAAAAAGATGAAGACTGAGTGGAAAGATATATGATGTGACACATTTTTTCTCAGAGCTACAAAACAGAGGTACATGCTATGTTGTTACAAGCCCCTGGATATATTATTTTAATGTGTTTTTCCCTGTCCATGCTTCTCTATCAACTTCAAACTTTATGCAGGAAAACCTTATTTTCCTGAAGGGATTAAACACGATCACCAAGTTCAATCAACAGCATCCATCCATAGTTTCATGTAGAATAAGTTACATAACATCACAAGTACAAAGTATAGAATGAACCCAGTTAAAAAGAGGTCAACTTTGATCGAACATTCACTGCACCCCCACACAGGTGTTTTCATTTATTCTGGCAGATTAGAAGTGAGGCTTGAAGTTGGGAGGAGCAGCCCTCGGAATTGCGTGATGTCACTAGATTCGATGAGCCAATAAGAATGACTAGTGCAAGAGATGCTGTAACTTGTTCTGCTATAACAGATGCAACTAAATCAACAGGAGAGTCAAGCTCAGTCTATACACTAGAGCTGGAAAATATGATCAACATCATTTTTTCCATAGTGATATCACCATATATCATTTACTGCCAGTTTGAAGAGTATCCTGATAATGACTGAAATCTGAAGAAACCAGAGGGTTCATTAGTTAAACTGTGGAATAATTTAACATAATAATAGTTTAATATAAAATTAGAATAATATGATGTAAACATTTAACTGTGCAAACATGGCTTGGTTTAAAAAATATTTTGTGACAAAAGAATATATAAAACAACATCTGGGCTAAATTAGCATGGCTGAACAAACATGCTTCATCTGCCTCAACAAAGCAATGAAAGTTAGCTTACCTGATAACTTATTAAAATAACTGTGTGGTCGTTGGGATGGTACAGGTGATGGTAAAGGTCTGTTGTGTTTCTTGTCTTTGTTGGCACGACTGATGGTATATATTGCAGACTCAGCAACTCAATGACTTAATGCAGACTGTCTAATATCCAAACCACTTCCATATAATTAATGTTGTGCTAATTTTTTTTTTTTCCCAACAATTTCCTCATCTTTGGGGGATGGCGCGAGTTCACTTTCAGCACTTTGTCATAAGAAGCTCTGTAGACAGTGTAAAACACACTGGCTGTGGATTGAGAAGGGCAGCAGGTCGAAAACGTCACATTTCTGTAAGTTTGTGCTCTGCTTGTTCAACAGCTGTTTGATATAAATTGACTATACTGTCTTAAGCTGCACTTATGGTTAATGAGCATTGTGGTTAAAACATTTCAACGTTTCATTATGTCCGCTGCGGGCTCTGCCTTAAGCTCCTGTCCACTGTCTGTATGTTAGTGTAACCCCGCCCAGTGATTTGTGATAAGACAATGTCCTTATCGTTGATGAGGGTGACACAGGGCTGTGATCTTTGGTTTTAGTTTTTAAGACCTTTCTCTTCAGATGGAACACCTCCCATTAAAACACAAAATCATTAAAGACAGAGCTATGCTCAAACTCAACATCACTGTATCTCATTGACTCAAGCATCTAGCTTCTGTAGAATTCCATGTATCTCTTTTATATTCTGATTTAATTCTCTCTAGTTGCTTTCCTTTTCCCCAGTCCACTCCCTTTCTTGTCTTCCACTCCTTTCCTGTGCCTCTCTCGCTCTCTCCTCTTTTAAACCACTTCAGGCCCCAGTGCTCAAGAGGTCGCACAGCTGCAGGGGCCCATACCTGGGAACCGGCCCCCTCTCATTCATGCTCTCTCCTCCATTGGTTGTCAGTCTCTCTCCAGATACTCATCCAGGCTAAAGCATAACCATACAAGTCTGCTATGTTATGATTTTCATTGATTGGAAGGCTTGAGACGTCTGATAATAAGAGCTTTATGAGACCACAATGCAGAATCAATGCATTGAGGATTGCTAATTTAACTTGTTAAGAAAGTAATGTTTGAGAAAAATACCGGTTCTCATTTTTTTCCCATCCATTCTTCTCCATTCTGTTCTCTTTTCTCCTCTAATCTGCTGTGCATCAACCCACCCACCCACCCATCCATCCATCCATCCATCCGAGTCTAACCATCAATCCCTCCCTTCCCTCTACACCCCTTTCCTCTCCGCCTCTTTCCCAAAGCAGCAAATAATCCCCTGCACCTGCAAAAGCTCCGCACACTGCAGCCTGCCAAGAGTAGAGCGTGTGACCTTGCCTCCATGACCACAGAGTCTGGGAGAAAGAGACAGAAATGTTGAGAGAGAGAGAGAGAGAGAGAGAGAGAGAGAGAGAGAGAGAGGTTGTTGGGAGAGGGGGATGATGAAAGAGCAAGAGAAATGGAGAAAAGGGAGGGGGACAAAGAGAGAGACGATTGTGGTTGGTGGAGATATCAGACACATTGAAAACACATTGTGAACCTTGGTCCAGTCTGGGGTCCAGACCCGCGGCTGGGAACTGGGCTGTCCGGCTATTTTAGTGTTGCCTTTTCTCCCCAGTGATGTCATGCTACTTGTTTCCCAAGAACTGGGACGGGAAGAAGAGGGAGGCAAGAGGCTATGCTGTAGCTCTCCCACTGTATCACGCTTTATACATTTTATGTTTTCACATTTCAACACATTATTTTATTTGTTAACATGTATTGAAGCACTAAAATATACAAAAGAGTAGAGTGATGTAAATATACCATATATACACCAGGGGTTTGAAACTCAAATTACATTGAGGCCACTGGCCAGGTTGTTCTGTCCACTTTAACAGAACACAGAGAACTTTAAATACTTCAAATAGCAACAACACATGTACACTGCATACTGTTTGGCATGTTTAGTAGAGAAATCCTGCACGAGAATGGCAGCTTTCTCCTCGAAGAAGAGACAGAAGGGGCAATGAACTACAAACAAGATAGTTAGGTGTCCACCCCTCTTGAAACTGCTCACCATTTATTTTAGTTTTAGAAAGATGCATTTCAGTGTCAGGTGTGCTTTAGATTAGATTGTTGTTGGTCCAAGTGTTTATTTTGACAAATTCAGCAGTTTATTGCAGCTTGCTGGATGTAAAATGTGTAATATATATGCATCAATTTTGAAGCCGTGCTAAAATAAAATGGAATGATTACACCATAATAAATTAAATTACAATATAATGCTTACAGCCCTAAAATTGATCCTACATTTGTGATATTTAAAACGACCAAGCATGGCAGAAGCAAAATCTCAACAATCCAATGATTGTGACTGCAGCTTGAGAATTTCCCACAAACATACAAATAATAAAACGCAAATAACAAAATAATAAAATAATACACAAATAATACAAATAAAATAATGTATTCAGTTGGCAATATACAGGATTTGGAATTAAATACTTATATGCAATTATTTTGAGGTGTACGTACACACACACACACACACACACACACACACACACACAATTAATAATTATAGGTTCTACAGGTTAAGCTAAACTGAAGAGATTTGCCTGAAAACAAAGCAATTGCATAGAATTTTGTCGATAGAGAACAGAGGCAAGGAATATGTGAAATTAAATTCAAGTCTAAAGCATTTCACAAGAACTCTCTGTGTTTGAAAACCCGAACATCATAGGACGGCCTACCTAGATGCAAGTGGCTACTGAGTGAAACCACCTGATGTGTTTGTTTTGAGAATAAACACGTCGTCTCTTTTTCTCCCCACGCTAGTTTCAGCAAAGTGCTGAGGAGAGTGACTATGCAACATCAGTCTTTGTATAAAATGCATGTGGGCAGCTGCTCTGCCTCAGGCGCTGCAAGGTATGATTACTTCTCAGGGAGAGCAATTGAGCAACAGCATGGAGTGATTACTAATATTTTCTTTGTCCACTCCCCCCTGCAAGTTTAATCTGGTGCATGTTATCTCATTCTCATCCTATCTTGCACACGTGTGGACATCACGAAAACCATGTGTGCATGCACAACACATGCAAACGCAAACAAATACACAGAAAAAGACAGTAAGGAGAAGAACTGGCAGACAAAGCGTATGAGGTCAGGATGCGTCATGTGTAGTCCATTAGAGGGCAGATTAAAAAGGAGATTTTGTTTTCCACATCAAAGGCCTCATGCTGGGGGATTCCTCTCCGTCTCTCTGCCTTTCTGACTCTCTCCAGCCCTTCCTCTTTGTTTCATGAATAAATAATATGGGGTAAACCTGGAAAAACAAACTTTTTGACCTTTGCACCCTAGTCAGGGTCAGAGTTTGCACCTGGACGACTTCCCACAGGAAAGAGGTGGTAGGTCTGTGTGCATGTGAGTGTGTCAGGACATCACGTATGTGTTTTTATTCTTGTGTACATTTATGTGTGTGTGTGTGTGTGGGGGGG
>JBBPCS010003301.1:0-12447 GCA_037974645.1 Hollardia meadi
GGAATATGGAAAGTGGGTGCCACGGGCCTGCTGCAAGACAGCCAGCAGCTCCGTCCTTCTTTAGCTCATGGGAAATTTCCAATCTCTGCCTTCTACCTTGAAGCTTCAGCTTGTACAAACCTGCAAATTGCTCTCTGAGGCAAGGAGATAAAAGAGACATACGCAGAGATTTGTTTTTTCTTACTATTTTTTTTTTTTTTTTTTTGGTGGGCTGTCTTGCTCTTTATCTTTAGAGCTTAGTTAGTATCCAAAATAAATATATATCAAGGCTGCACAATGTGTAAAATAAGAAAGAAAAAAAAAGGCAGAGAAAAGGTGTTAAGACAAAATAGTTTTACATATTATCTTGCACAATAGGACATATCCAGTTTGACCGATTCTCCGGCTCATCTCTTCTTATCTTTTTATTAAGAAATATCACATTTTTGTTTATTTACACACGCAACAACATAAAATGCAATGCAGGGCAAAACTGCTGTTCTTTCCAGGACAGTAATAGTCAAACAAAAACAAGGATAAAATAAGTTCTGATTTGGCTAGAAGATAGTTTAACTGACAAAAAAGGGTTTTCTCTCTCGCTCACTCTCCACAGAGGGGGAAGATAGGGGATCATCAAAGTTTATTCATGCCTCTTTTCCTTTGGTTGATGTTCATTGTGTTGTTCATGTGTTCAGTCATTCTCCCTGATTGGAAGACCTTCTCCAATGGTATTTATGTTTTTGTCTTTTTCATCTTGCCGAAAAGATCAGAAAAGAAGCGACGAGGCTGCTATGAATATAGCCAAGTGGCCTGTTGGGAAATTCCAGCCCGTTAGTTGGAAATAAAACTTTCTAAAAATTCACAGGATAATCTCACAACAGACCGGCCATTATTTTGATAAATGGACACTAACTCTGTCTGTAGCCAGTCATATGAGACAAATTCACATCATTATCAGGTGCAATCACTGGTTAGCAGTCCATCGACTTCACATTGATCAAATGGCACAAAGCAGCAGCTCCATTTAGTAGTCACAAACTGTCACCCCAGGGACATACCGTTGGGAATCCACAGCCCTGAGGATAAGACGCTCAGCAACATTTGGCACAGCACGTTTTTGCCCTGACACATAAACACAAAATGTGGCAGTCTGTGTGAGCCACTGCTGTCTAAAATAAAGATCCGTGGCATTGTTTGCTTACATCTGAAATTAATTGGTTCACATTTACACAATGACCTACTGGCAAAGTGGCCTTGTCAGCGAGTTTCAGCTGTGGCCTTCCCCCCCGCGGGACTTTATTGTGGTGGAAGCATGGGAGGCATCCTACCCCAAACCCTCAAACACAGCATCTTAACCTTTTCCTCTGAGGACCAGGCTGCTGCTGAATGCACAAAAGTGGCTTGACATTACGGAAACCGAAACTGCTGGCATCGAAAGGGGGCTAGGTGACGTGGTATGAAGACCTTTAGCCGAGGAGTGTGTCAGCAGAAGTGTACAGGCCAGGCATTGTAGGTCCAGAAAATTCCTCTGCGCCTTCAGTCTTTTTCATACAACATACATGATACAAGGTTAGATACCAACTATTACCACTGTTATGTCCCCAGACATGGTCAGATTTCCTCAGTTACACTTAAAAGAATACTCAAAGTTACGTCATCTTCCAATTGGAAGAATTTTGTGGAGGACATATCATTTGGTAAAGCGCTTAAGGTCTGATTTTACTGGCGTCAACGTGTTCAGCAGTTAAAGATAAATTCATTGGAATTACACAGGGAGGAAAATTAAAAGCACTACTGTGGCTATTAAATACCAGTCATCCAAATCAGACTGTACTTTTCTTTGGACAATATTTAAATGAATGACTCGGTGTGGGGACCAAGCAGGACATAGCTGCATCCCGTGTGTCTCTAACAAAGAAAATGTAACTAACAAATTATTTGGCTGAGGAAAAAAAAATGCTTAAACCATTCTCATGACTGTAGCCCATGGACCCTTAACACTGTTATCCATGTATGGACGTCAATAGCCAAATTCAGCTTAGTTGCCCATCAAAGACTTTGCCCTAAAAAACGGATTTGTAGGTGTGGTTTTCATTTGTCTGGAAGATGTTGTTTTCGAATCTAACTTGAATAAAGCCATTCTGTCGCAGTCAGCTGTAATATGAGAATCTTCTTGACCAAACAGAAGAGCCATTGTCAACATTCAAAGTGTGATTGAAAACAGAAGGGTATGATATTATAGCCTTTGTTCTATAAGCACAGGCGGAGCCCTCTACTGGACTCTATGGAAAATGCTCTCCCCCTGCCAGGATCACGTATTCGCCCACTGAAAATTTGTAAAATGTAGCCGGCCAGGACGAGCCTACAAAAATGTATGGGAGCCCCCTCACACAGTATGATTGAACCATTGACATAAATAAAGATGTATGACGTGTCTCGAATCCCTCCCATTGAATACAAATGAAGCCAAAATAGCCCAGATAGGAGCTCCGCCATCTTACCGGATGACGTCATTTGGAAACAGAGTCTGTGCAGTAGTGACCTGGTGGTGGAACCGCGGTATCAAGTTCCCACCCATACACCGGCCCATCCAATCAGGAGCAGTGCTCAGCTGTCAATCCTGATGTTTCAGCCCCCCCCCTGTTTTGATAGCATTAAATAACTAATTAAAACCAAATTGATCAGAAAAATGAACACTTGAACATACATCAGCGTGATAAGAACTACATAAAATGACAGGAACCATGTTTGGAAAAAATTTGACAAGTACTTTGAGTTTTTAGTTTGGCCCATGTCCAATCTGATATCATTGAGGGGGAGGAGTTCATGACCTATACTGCAGCCCACCAATGGGTTGAACAGTTAAATATTGTCCGGAAGAAATATTTAATCTACACTGATGGCTGAAATTGAAATCAAATTAAAAGTAATCATAATGTTGAAAAAAATGATTCACCCATTATCTAAAAGATTAACAATGATTTCAGTTGATTTTGATATCTTGAAACAATGTGACCCTGTTTATGAACAAATGCAATGTGATATCACAACAGTCTTGCAAATTAAACAGGAAGAAATACTTACAGAACATGAAACATTAAAGCAATCACTTCATATGATTTCATACAAAAAAAAAAATTCAATCTGAGATATTTTTGTCCTTCTTTCATCTTTTCTCAGCCTTTTTTCTCCAATGCACCTCCTTCTACTCAATGGCTGATAATTGTAGTTGTGAAACTAAGTATATTCAAGTGGGCAAATCATTATGCTTAAGTACAGTTTCTAGTGTGGCAACCCAGGGGTCGTGGAGGCAAGACTCACTATAAAATAGGAGACTCTGGGTCAATTGTTATGAAGTAGAGTGTTTTAATAAAGGATGGAAGGGAAAGGGGAGAGGGTCAAACTTGAACTGAAGATTCCTCCCATCTGGGGTCGTTGGCTTTCATCCTTCTCTCAGTGGGGCTGTTCGTAGCCCCATGTGCATAGCAGGGAGAGAATGGTGAGCCTTTCTGTTCATTTTTGTTTGGGGACCAAGGGCGCAGGAAGCAGGGGGACCAGGCCATTGCCACCCCTCCACACTTTCCTCCACACCCCTTTCCCACTTTACATCGCGTATCATGCACTGAATGTATCCCTCAGGCCTGGTATGGTCATCGGGGCCTTAGCCTGCAGTGTCGGGCCTTGGCCTGCAGTGTCGGGCCAGTGTTAAAAATGCTAAATCAAATGGGTAAATCAAAGAAAAAACAACACAGAGCAGCTACAGTCCCTCAGAACTGTAGACCATCCGCCCCCTCGCCTGCTTTTAACCTAATGGTATGATCTCTGTCATCACACCCGACTGGTCGTGGGCATACATGTCAACACGACGTTCAGTCAGTGTGTGGAGTGCAAATTAGCGAGCAGCAGTTAAAAATATGGACAGCACCGGAGAAAGAAAGACAAGGTAGAGCTGAGAGGGATGCAGTGGAGAGTGGTGCATTAAAAGGAGAAAAGCCCGGCAGGAAAGTGCTGCTAAATGATGTCAAATTACAGATATCTAGCAAGGGACGTGGTTGGTGCTAGAAAAACATATTAGCAAGACCGCCCATAGCATGTCATTTCACTATACCTTTCATTACTTGCCATGATTTGAATATATGTTTTTATAAAACTTAATCATGCTATGTAGGAGAGAAGGAGATGCACAGTATGCATGTAAATATAAAACACAGAGCACATGCTCCTTTTGGTCAGGTGGAAGTATCTCCATTTCCTCAGAGCTACCAGCTTCATAATGATAAACATGAGTCCAGTTAGACTGCAAGAAAAATTATCCCAGTCTGCCCCTGCATACTGTCTGCATGCTTGTGCAAACGTCAAATGTACCATAAGAACGTGAAACACTTCAAGCAAACTGAATTTCATTGATTATATCCCTGTCATCCACATCTCAGTTGGCCTGTCTGGACCTTCAACACTTTAACCAGTGCAGCCAGCTTTCCCAAGTGGTAATGGAGGTGTGTTTCCCTTGTTGGGGGAAAGGAGAAAGAGAGAGACCAGGTGGTGAGCCACAATAGCTACAGAGTATTCAATATTGTTTAAAAAATGATGTTATGTTCTACCAATGTAGACCCACTTGAATTGGTGATCTCCATACCATCCTATTGGAAGTCAGAACAATGTCATTTGCTTGATTCTCTGTTCTCTGGAAGCTAATTGAGTGCATTTCTTCTCTGATTACTTGATGGTCAGCAAGTGTGACCAGTGTCATGTGCCCAGTGACTGCAACACCTGTACTGGAAAAAAACAACATCATCGGTTTCCCTTGGTTACCACATCTCCATTTATTAAGAAAATTGCTAACTTATAAGCTAGCTTGTCACTTGCCTAATATTAGCTGAATGTATGCTGCCTGTAGGCTATGTGTGCAAGATAAATGCTAACAAATTATATTTTGCTTCAACCCCAATGAGCCAGCATAGCAATTTTGGGTAATGGATATGGAACTCCAGAAATGCAAACAAAACATTTTAGCAAACAGGTTACTGCCTTATGTTATTGAGTAGGAATCAGACCCTCTTGGTAGCCCATGAGGTGAAAATATAAAAAATTTTCCAGACTGTAATGATTCCAGCAACAGTTACATTCATATCTTGGTGCCAAGGGATGCAGCATCTGGACCTCCTTATTTGTAGCTTGGTCAGCTCCTCCTTCAAATGCTGGTCAGCTATTTCGGTAGCCTTCAAAGCAGATTTTTATTAATTAATACCTAATCCACCGTGTGCCTTTAAAACACAAAATAATTCTGTAATGCAACTTGTAGTAATACATTCTACGCAATCATACACAATCACGTCCAAAAACACACAAGTGTAGCAACATACACATAGGCACTCACACATCACATACATACACACACGCACACACAACTGTAAATTGGGTATCCTGCTCACACAGGAGTGTGCTCAGTGGAACACTTTGAACCAGTACAGCATCATAAGCGTGCTAGGTTGCCAGAGGCTATGGGAAAGGGCTATCATGCACAGCTCAGGCAGGTCACAGTGTCTTGTGCAAAGCCCATGAGGTTCATTACTGAGACACAAGCTCCAGTAGCCAGCACATTGTAAACCATAGGAAAGTTATCATGGCAATGATTCAATTGCCTGTATCTTAGACTCTAAAGGGATTTCCTTGCCTTGGCTTGCCTTCCTTAGGATCATTTAACAAATGGCAGGGGAGATTCTCACGGCACTTTGTCATTATCTTAAAGAGAAAGTTACTCCTGGAAATAAGCAAAATCGACACTTTGGGTATGTACCTGCAAGCAGAATGTGTTGGCAAATTCATATACACAGAAACTGCAGCAGAGGTGGATATTAGCACACCTAACTACAAACACATCCACTCCAAACCACATCCAGACTGTTTGTTACAAGCATCCATAGTGTACTTTGGGCCCTCATCTATTCACGCTGACGGCTGCTTCAACACACAGGTAAAATTACAGTGGAATATCATTATCTGAAGGCATGTGCTGACCTTGACAGTGCATGAAGTACAGCTTCTCTCGTCTCCTCCTCTGAGAACAGAGCGGTGAGAACAAACACGCTGCCTAATCCATGCTGAAGTCAGCACTCTCATAAAATGCATAAAGCACCCCCCCCCCCCCACACCCCCAAATCTCTCGCTAACTCCTTTCCTATTTTCTCTCCTCTCTCGGCGTCCTTCCATCTCAAGAATGGTGTCACTTTCACTACTCTCATGGAAAAGTGCTGTCAGCGCTTGTCTCAAAGTGCTAAGAAATTTCAGAAAGTCTTTCGAAGTAACCCTACGCTTGTCAACTCTAAGTGGTATATTTCCGACGTAGCAGCCTCAGAAAGTCTAAAAACTACCACTACTGGGGCTTCTGCAGAATTGTCAGATGTCCAAAAACTCAGACTGTACAATGAGACATAATGCAACTTCATGGCTGCAAATAGGTCTAAATCTTTAGTTAATACTAGTGATGTAGACCTACAGATTACATACAGACTACAGTATTTGCGCATTATAGAATCAGAATACATATAGTTTGTTTTGTCAATATATAGTAATGCTGATATATAGTACAAAGTCAAACTGAAAATTCAATTTTATCGCAACTTTTGATGAAGAAAATATAATGATACTACAATTATTATCCATGTATTTACATTTTTAAAGTGGATAAAACCATTGCCAGAACATGCGCTGTCAACTTCTGTGACTGGAGCATGTTAAAAGTCTATAAAACACTCCACAATTGGGAGGACCCATTGCACCTAACTTAACACAGGACTTTGTGTCACCCCGAAAGTGGAAGCAAGTTGGTCTAGCTTGCTGGCTTCCACTCAGAAAGTGGAGTCAAGTTAGCCCAGCTCGCTAGCTTCCTCTCAGAAAATGGCACGTAGTTAGCCAAACTTCCCAACATGTCTACTTTCTGTAAGACATTGCTTTTTATTTATGGTATTTCAACACCTTCTGAGTCATTGGCAGCTGCTCAATGCTGTGATCATGTCACGTTATGTGAAGGAGTGGGGTCTAGCTAGCATTAGCGTTGCATGAGTCCAAATAGGTGACAACCAGTCCATCCAAATTCACAGCAATCCTGTGACCTCAGCACTTCTTTATTCAAATCACGACGAAGTAATGTATGAAATCAGAAGGTCAGTTTACAGTTTTATACACTTTTAAAATGTGTCTATAATATAATATCTCTAAAGTTTTTACACTTGGTAGAGGTGGAAATGTATCGAGAGAAGAGAAAATGCAACAAAGTCCAACGGAAAAAATTCAGCAAATTAATCATCATGTGCATGAAGCATGTGAGTTAAACATCCAATAAAGCTTCCACTAAAAATGTCTGCAGAGAAGAAGCATCAAATCTACGTGGATTGATGAGGACGCTGTAACCTTCCTCAAATTAATAAATCAAACAATATTAATAAATTGCAATTTACATTACATTTGGATGTATACAGTGGAATGCAGGGAGTTCTCAGCAATTGACAACATCAGCCCTCAGAGGTTTCGCTGCCGGTGTGGTCGCTAGCAGTGAAGTGACATTTGCACCAATTAAATTATCAGTACATGTCAGCCAGAAGCCCCCCCCCCCAAAAAAAATTAACCTCACTAGCACTCGCGCTGCAGAAAAATACATACAACTTTTTTTGGTTCAAATAAGTACACTCCTCAAAAAAAAAAAACCCAAACTATAATTTGTTGGTGGCGAGCTCATTTGGGGATTTAAGTTATTGTATGCCACAGAGATTCATTGAAAACAGCCCATCTGAAAAATGCATGTGACACAGCCTTTGAATGACTTCCTGTACATGCCAGCGATTGTCACACCCTGATGACTGAAAGATGGCTGGCTGAACTACTGCTTTTATTAATCTGCTCCCTTTTTGGCTGGGTTTCCGATCCCCTAATTAATTCCGTAAATGAAATTAAATGGGTTTAAGCACTCCTACACCATCGATATACTTTTCATTACCCCACAGTCTTCCATAATCATTAATTACTTTGAGTGTTTTATATATTTACTGTGATTTTGACGAAATGCCAACAAGCAAATAAGTAGGGATAAAGTGGAGGGAGGAAAGGGCGAAGAAAAAAAAACGAAAGAAGCAGTTTATATGTCAATTATGTGCTAGCATGGTAGATGCCAAGCTTGTATATTATTTATCAAAGCTAACAGTCTTGGTTCTAATGCAGCGAGGAGATGAGAAATCACGGCCCTGGGCATCTACAGTACAGTTGATCCCAGACATGCCAGGGTACCATTCGTGCCACAATAAATTTTGTTCTCTCTTTTGATATTAATCACTGCTTGCATTACTAATGCAGATTTCCCTCTTTTTTTTCTTCTTCTCCCCACCTCTATCAGCTCTGCCTCTCCTTTTTCTTCTCACGGTCTGTCTGAGTTTTTTTATGCTTCGTTCCCTTTATTTGGCACCTCAGCTGCGTAGACAGACAGTCACAAGCCTGTCAAAACTAAATGTTACAACAGAGAGAGGATTATGAATAAAGTGAAATAACGTCAAACGTGCAGGTTTTTTTGTTTGTTTTATTCAATTGTAAATCCGCTTCTATTTTCATCTCGGCAGAAATACTAATTAAAAGCAAGATGGAAAGGTCAGTGTGGCAATACCTCAGGCAAATGTCAGGGTAAACAGCAGCAAACCACAGTCTCACATTCTCCCTTTTTCCCCATTGCTCGCTTACAGCATACACTTGTACATACACAATTTTTACCTCCTGACATCTTCCCCCTCTCATCAATGACCTCCTGCCCACCCTTTGGTTCATGTATACAAAACAGACATCTCAATACACTGTTCCCCTGCTGCAATTTTCTCGTGCGATAGTGTGTTCCAGTCCCTGAGCACCTTTCCCTACAATGGCCCACTGAATCATGTGACAGAGCCACTTGAGCCTCTGTAATACCACTTCTTTAGCTCCGAGCCACAGAATGGGGAGATGACTCTTCAAAGACCCTCCAGCTTCAGGGAGAGGAAGATCTGAATGGCATATACCCCTTGGACAGCCACTTTTATTGGCTGTCGATTCCCATATCCCTGCTCTCCACATATCTGTCCCCCCTTCCGGGCCGCCTTCCATGCCCTGATATTTCAACATTGCCACATTAGAGGAGGCACCGTTGTTCGCGCTGCTAGCGACGCATGCCTTCGTCTCCGGAGACGTGGGTGGGAAGCAGGGAGAAAGATGAGAGAGGAGTCAAATGATCCATAAAATATTATTCTGTCATTTGAAAATGGCATTATTAGGCGAGGAGCTCACCAGCACCTAATGCTCTGACCCCCCTGAGGCCCTTAGGTGGCATTTTCTGCACATTGTGTTCTCTGATGATTCATTATTTACCCCAAAAACAAACGATTAATTAATAGTTTCCTGCCTGACAAGCATGCTCACAAAAGCGTGTGAGCGTATAAAACGTGTTTTGTCATAAATTTCTACTTTTTTAAACATACCACAGACTCATTTTATGCACCACTTCTGTAGATAGCAGATAGGTGTCTTGTGAAAGGACACTTTGTCACAGTTGGGCACTCACTTTGAGCCGATCGATTGAGTGACCTTTCGGTTAAGGGAAAAAAGCTGTCTCGCCTGCTGCCATCCGACAACAGACTTGTACTATTTTCACACATCCATAAACGGCGGAGGAGGTGAACTTAAATGACATCTAATACCTTAACATGATCCAATTACTATCCTATCCTATTACCAAATAATGTCGGCTTCCACAAATGTGAGTGAACTGTAGTTTTAGTGATCCCATTTGCACCAAGAATATGGTGAAATCTTTACACCTAATCCTCTTAACGGCATCCTCCTCATGTGGCAGAAGTGCGCTGCCTGATCTCTCGCGTTCAGCCAATCAATGTCCCCCTCCCCCCTGCCCATCCCTCCAAAATAAAAGCATAGCTTTGTGTGTATGAATCCTCCCATTGATTACACATGCAAGATAAAGTTCAAAAGCAACTGTGAAACTTCAGAGCACTGACAGATGCCTTTGTGGTTCTTCTGCCAGCGCTAGCAGATCTTTCCATCTCAACAGGCTGTATACGATCATTTGTATGCAGCGGTTGAGTTTTGGCTGGGCTTCTTCCGACACTGGTCGATGGAAACGGGAAGAGTGCAAGCGAGCCAGGATTTCTTGTCACTCTGCAAACTTGATCTTCTGTCAGCACTTTGTCCGTTTCATCTCCGAGCTTATGTTTGGAGAAGTCAAGAAAAGGTACGGGGAAGGGAGGGTGGTAACACACAGCATTTCCAGGCGCAAAGATCCCCCCATTGAAGTTTTCCCCCTACACATTCAGTGTCAACAGTGAAAGCAGATGAACGGTATGCTGCTACCCAGACAAGAAGAAAGCCTTTGAAAATAGAGGAGAAAGTGTTTACGCTTGTCTCGAGGAAAGGCTTGAATATTAATGTGAGCCAGGGTCATCAATTTATTTATCTATCCTGTTAGGCAGGTGGATGAGGAGTCAGTGTGGGTTTTTGCATGGTTAATTATTCTCAGTTGTCCTAGTTAATCTTTGAGCACCAAGGTACAGGCAGATGCGGTGAAGGGAAGGGTGCCGCTGCCAAAAAAGCACATCTGTGCTCCAGGAAAAAAAAAAAAAAGGCATGGAAGGAAGAGAGGATATTCATTGCTGTGTACACACTTTTCCTAGGTAGACATTTCTTGGCACTGGCAGGTGAGAGGATTGCATGTTGCAGAGTCTTGGATTCGGATTGGTTTGCAGGAAGCAAGCAGAAAAAGTCCTTAGGCTTGACTTATTAAGGTTTAAATGTGACATACATGTTTCAACTCAAAAAGAGCTTTGTCTTCGAGCTTCAATTTTAAACTACTAAGTGGAGAATAGGCATAATACTCATCGGGCTCAAGTTGAAGATACTATTGACTTATTTACTTGCACATTTGTGTAAACCGTTTCTTATGAATTGTGCAATTAAGGCAGGTAAATCCGCTCTAATCTTGCCTCTCCTCCGCTGCGGCACTTTTTCTTCATTAGGGTGGATTTCATTTTTGAAGTTTATGACTTATACTTGCAAACAAATAATTGCAATATACCCCACTGGGAGTTGCACGCATTTTAATCAGTGCTAACCTCAAGCTTTGGCATTAAACAAAAAACCCCTCAGCTTGCTGCATTTATTGCTTCAGTTTCTTCAGAGATGTATGCATATTCAATATTAATTTGCGTTATTGTCTTTACCCCCACAATGAATAGCAAACAGCACTGTTGGAAGGGAGTTGAGGAGCTGAGATGTATGCATTCATCACTCGGTACTGAATGTCATTCCTTTAAAATGCTGTCATTCACCACTTGGGGTCTGAAGCAAAGTTGTGTAATAATTATGGGAGAAAGTCACTTTAGGTACTGCACAACTACTACTAATACTACTACTCACTACAATTCTACTAATAATATTATTAATGAAGACTATTTACATTGCATCTGTTTCAAAGAAGGGCTGGGAAGCTGTATTAAAAGCCTTATTACCACAACAGTAAGATATATTTGCCCATCTATAGATGGAAGCGATAAAAAACTGTAAAGCATTCATCAGACAAGTAAACCATGTAGATAAAATGAAACAAGATTATGACACAACAAAGACAACCATCAGAGAGAGTGCATTACGAGGCAATTTTTAAAAAATCTTATTGAATGCTAATTTTAAGTCCTCGGGCAAGGTGTCCTACAATCCAGAGAAGGTGAAGTTTTGTTCCCCATCTCCTGTCTAGACAGGGTAAAATTTAAAAATGGCTCTCGATGGAGGATGAAATCAAAAATCTCTGAAAGGCTTGCTACTTCTAACAGTAAATGAAAACAAAGAAGTCTTTTTTTTAAGTTGGGCAAACCAACCCTCAACTCACAACTGATGTATACATTAAAAAGACAAAAAAAACAAAACAAAAAACAGTGGCTCTCGGCTCATGTGTGGCTCCCGGAGCAGCCAACAGCAGGCAGTCGAGTTATTTTCAATCCATTTGCTCAGTTTTAGTTGCTAGGGTTGCTAGAGTAGAAACGGCACAGCAATGTGCTGAAATGATGTGATGTCCAAGAGAAAAGTCCGTCTCTAGTAGGCCCCCTCACCCCAGCTGTGTGAGCACATGTGCAATCCTGCACACACACACACACACAAATAGTCACACAGGTGGAAAGCATAGTCCCCCGTGTACCTTTTGACGCCCTGACATTTGCCCATCCATGCCTAATGCCATCAGCGTGCGGTAGAGAGAGCTGATAGCATTTTGTCCTATACTCTGTTTGCCGCAACGCTCCCCGGGGGCGGCCCAATGACTCGTCCTTTTTGCTCTGTCACCCGAAGACAGCGGGGCCCCCACTGATGTGACATCACTCTGCCCCAACAACTAAAACGCAGTGCTACTTATTGATAAGGAAGGACAAACACACAGAGGACAACTTCATTCTG
>JBBPCS010003303.1:0-12445 GCA_037974645.1 Hollardia meadi
TCTCTCTCTCTCTCTCAACCCAACCGGTCAAGGCAGATGGCCACCCACCATAGAGCCGGGGTCTGCTCCGAGGTTTCCGATTTCTAAAAGGCAGTTTTTCCTCACCACTGTCGCCAAGTGCTTGCTCATGGGGGAATGTTGGGTCTCTGTATATTAATAATAACTAATAGTAAATAGTGTGGTTTAGACCTACTCAACATGTTAAATGTCATGAGATAACTTTTATTGTGAATTGGCGCTATATAAATAAAATTTGACTTGACTAGAAAGCAACAACATCCAAGGTGTCCACATGACTAATCATAATATGTAAAGTTCTTCAAATTCAAAAGACGGAAGTTACTTTGGCTTACTCTAAATCTCTAATGGGATACATTATTCAGTGAATCAGGTTAATGTATTGGAGTAAAAAGTTCAAAATTGCCTCCAAAATGGAGTGAAGTGGGAGTATAAAACAGAAAATTAAACACTCAAGTTAAGTACAAGTATTTCAGTGCTGTCAATTTCAATCAGCCATACAGCCCTAAGAATAAAGGTAATGACCAGAATTCCTTCTGCTAATATTGACCATACTACATGATATGCCTTTAGATGGGAAAATATCATGTTAGTGTGTTTCGTTGTCCATCATATTGGACTGCAGGGTGAGAGGCTGTCATTTTCACTGTGGAGGAAATCTGACTTCGTAATTGCTTTTGTATCGCTATATTAGACGACAAATTTACAGTCTAAGCAGAATCAAACAATATGAGTACCATGATACGCAATAAATCAATGATCAATAATGTGTTACACAGTTGAAGTTTACACTCCTCTTCCTTTATATCACGTTGGCTGCTCGTGCACAGTGGCTGAACGAAACACGAGAGCTAGACTGATAAAAGGGCCAGGCCCATATTTCTGCTGATATTATTGCAGATACATTGCTATTGGTGTATATATCAGCTGATAAGTAACAAGACATTACAGTGCAAAATGCAAGAGGTTCAAACTAATTAAGAATTTAGTGTCACCAGTACATTTTGTCCACCAGTAAGCACTGACATGTTGATTTTAAAAAAATCTATGGGACAGTATCAAGAATTTTTTCAATTACTGGATTTCTTCAACATCGATATCAGTATCAGCTCCATAAATCCAGTATGGGTCCATCAGACTATGCTGCTGTTTGTGTGCATGTGTGTGAGTGTAAGATTTACTGAATGAAAAACACCTTTAGTTGCTGCGTGCAGGGAAAATCCTAACTGACAGCTTCCTCCTGTGTGGAATCAGTACAACATGAGGTTTCTGTGAGAACAGCAAAATTTTGCCCACCAATAATCATTTCCTCCTTAAAAGCCTTCAGCAGTCAGTAAAACAGGACAGTGCAGCGTGCCGAGTGGGTATCCTGAGTAATGTGGCTGCAAAGATGAAGCATTTTCGTGCAGTTGGATTGAACTTTAATTAGCTGGCAGGGTTTCTTGTCTGGTTTATCGCTTTCTTATTAACACAGCTGGTGAAATTGTGCTCGGCAGCAGCTCGAGGACGGGCAGAAGAGCAAGCTAAGCAAAAGCATTTTGGCCCTTCCACAATCAAATGACTCCTCTGACGTCAGTTCTGTTTGCGTGTACTACCACAACTCGCCTGCTGACCTCTGAGTGCTGACAGCTTGGTTTTGACAGGGGTTAGCCTCACAAACCTCTTGCTGTATGAGATGCTATCCCTGAGCTGTTGCTAGTCATCACTTTCTGCTTAGGAACCTGTTGAAAAGAGACATGAAAGTAAAATTCAAAGCCATTTCCTGTTTGGAATGCAGTCTAATGTGTGTGTCAATGACCAGGGAGTTGCACATCACAACATACTGTGTGGTTTGTGGCTTGTCTTGTTTTGCGTGGTTCAGTATCTTGGAGTTTTCTTTCCCTTTGTCTAGATTAGCCTTTCCACGGTTGTCACAATGGTTCATAATGGAATAACATGCAGGAATTGGCTTTTAAAACACAGCAACCATGACTCCCCCTTGGTCTGATGACCTGTCTGCCTGAGCTCTCGGTTTATCAGGAGCACAGCGGGCATGATTTCTGTGGTCGTTTCCCTCGTTTCACCTCATTGAAGTGATTTACTGTAGAGCAGTTAATTATGTCGTGGGTAAGCATGTCAGGAGGGCTTGAGATGCATGTGCACGTGTGTGTGTGTGCAGTTAAGATAGATGGTTTCTCCTTTAGGTGGAGCTTCAGCTGTGCCTCTGTGGGTCTTTTATTTGATTTGCTTCCATTATGATGTAAACATTTGCCTTTGTGAACAGACAGATATCAAATTGAACAGTCAATTTACAAAACCCGACATGCTTTTTCAAAAAAATATCATTGCTTAGGCTATACCAGTATTCTATTCAAAGTTTTCCATCTGTTTTCTATTGCATGATATACTGATGTTTTGACAGCGCCACTGTGTGAGATCTGTTCATCATTACGCAAAAGCCTGATTGCCAGAAATAAAAATGCTTAAAGGGCAGACAGAGAGTGTTACAAAGTAATTAAAAGTATATTCGTGCTGGAAATCATTCTGAGAGTAAAAGAACATTCGTAGTTATCCATTTCCGACATAATTTACTTACAGGGCTCTTTTTTTCCCTGTCACATCTTAAAGAAAGTCAAAAGGTTTGCAGTCTTTTCTCCTTCACCGCTGTAAACAAAGCAGGCACCACTGCTAGAACTCATAGATGTAATGATAACTAAGGCAAACAGGCTTCTAATTAGTTGGACCATCTGCCTCGCATTATCCCCTGTACAGTTCAGTGCAATCAGGGAATATTGTGTGTGTGTGTGTGTGTGTGTGTGTGTGTGTGTTTTCCGATTTATCTACATGTTTCCCCCCCATTATCTCTGTACCTTTGTGCCTTTCTGTTTTTTCGTCCGTCTCTCTGTGTTTTGGTGATTTGGTGCAGGTTGATGGCGGATAAAGCCTGGGCTCTGCTGCAACAGCAGTGCTGCCTGATTTATTGGTACACCCTGTATAATATACCACACTGCTCCGCACAAGGCCACTGTTCATCACACTGCATTACATGGGACCACAGCGGAAGACAGCATGAGAGGCTCTCTGCGAAATTTAGGAACGTCCGATTTTAAAGAGTAACTCCACATTATTTTGGAAGATTGCCTCCATCTTTTATAATTAATACAGATTGTACATGACAGCTTGTTTTGCATGTACAGTAATGAATCTCTTAAATTTAGCAATATAAAAAGGCAAGGGAGTGACTAATGCTATCTGTGTGTTTGAGAATGTAAATCTCCTAGTGTTAGCTTTTAGAATAAAAAGATGATAAAGGTGTTGCTCAGGTTATGCCAATTACGGCAAAAGTGGGTGTGAATGTCAGATTATCATCTTAATAAACATTACAGAAATGGTCAGATAGGGGAGGCCCTTAAGACTTTAGAAAGGTGTCTAATCTAATGTTGCCATAGGTGTTTAGGCCCTTTTAAAGTTCTTTAACATTGTATTTAAAGTGTAATTTATAGGATATCGCTTTATAAGCTATAGATGCACCTCTCGGAGCCACAAATGGGGCCTTGACTCTGGTGCTTTTTGTCATTTTTGATCAAGAAAAGTCATTCCCTGTTACTTTGAGTGATTTCACAGCAAAGTGAAAGATATGGAAGTTAAGAATTTAAGAAGATTCTTACCAAAACTGAATGTGACTTAATCAGACCAGGATTTAGGTCTGTGGTGTGCATAAATGAGCAAGAAAGAAGGACAGAGTGAGAGGGAGATTTGCCTCCTCACAGACAGGGTCATCAGTCACATTTAATGGTGTCATTGTCAATGTATTATATATATAGTTTTGTCTACTATTATTATAAATTAAAATGCTACGTGTAATGTAAGCTGTAGGCTTTGCTTTTTTCACAAAGATGCCTCTGTGGACTGTGGCATTTCAGCTAATCCCTTTGAATGACTGGAGCAGGGAATGTGAGATCACACTGAGCCTTCAAAATGTAACATGCTTAGTGGCCAGTGTGCACGCAAACACTCACACAACACATATAAGCAAGAAAGCTTCTCAGTAAATCCTGTTCATTTATTATTGTCATAAATTAGGGGTGCACAATCTGACAATTTCAGATCCTGCTTGATCTTAAAGGCGTTCACAATCTACTTTTCACTTTTACTTTTGTTTCCAAAGCTCATTGACTAAAAGATGAACATGAACATAGTGATAGAGTGATGCAGAGAACTGAGTATTTTGCCTGGACAAACTGCTTCACATGATATTATTATTTGGCCAGATCGCCTACCCCTATCTGCAATACAAGCAATGTACTGTTACTAAAAGCTAAGCTGCTTTGTTTTTTGGCCACTAGAGGGCAGAATAACACTCATCTGACACAATATTGCTAGGCTATATAGTGGTGGCTAACACGCCAGTAAACAGTTACTTACTAGCAGAAATGAAGCAACATTGTACTTTCGGACTGAAAAATGTGAGTCGAGTTTTAACTTTTCCTTTTGCTCTGTTTTGGGCTGCCCCATTAGAGGAAAACTCTCTTGCTTGCTAGCTGTTTTTTCTTTACTAGCTAACATTGCTAATTCTGCTATTTGGGGCTGGAGAAGTGGTATATAGTGGGTTTATATGGGCTTGTTCTCTAAAGATAAATGTTTGGAGCTGCTGTACACAGCAAACAAACAATAGCCTACTGTAACGGTGGAATATCTGCCAGGAAATGCAGGACCAAGCTAGCAAGAGATACACTGGGTAGTTAGCGGTTCACCATCGGCCCCATGGATATAGTAAGAGAAATCTAGATTCAGCGTCAGAGGCGGGGCTCCATTCATTCCTATGAAAGTTGCTCAGTGGCGCATGAAGCAAAAAACGATCGACTTCACGGGTCTAAAATTACCTGGATCTTCCGCATTGTTGGGCCCATAGATCAGGCTCACTAGTGACTTCCGCCGGGCAAGCGGCTAACTTCCGGTTTAGTGCTCCGCTAACTTGAATGGGAATTAAATAATTTAATCATGCGGCTCTTCTTGACTTTACAAATGTAATCTTGCCGAATGGATCAAAACTCTGATATCAAAATGAGTCATTTCAGGGGGGTTGTGACACTCAAAAAAAATGTATCCACTGTTTTACAGCCGCCTCTTTCACAATGTAAGCTTATGGGAATAAGTCTTTTTGGGCCCCTGTGCATCACGTGATGTTGTAATTCCACGGTTTGGCCACTATGTTAAATCGTGCTCTTCCTGGGGGCTTGATCGGCCCACGTAGAAGGTTGTCTGTCTTAATTAAGCGGAAGATCAGTTATTTGTGGGCAACATGATAATTTAATAATAATGGTTATTTATGAAAGGGAAATTGATTTCTTTGAGCAGAGATTTGTGGCTTTTGATTTCTGCCCCCCCCCCCCTCCCTCCCTTTGTTGGAGCAGCTGTTAAAGGTGTAATGTGTAAGATAGATGATTGTTGAGTCTCATTCCCAGGTCATCAAAAACTGATGCTTTGGGTTGGTGGCCAGCCCGACTGACCAAGCCAAAGTGCCAGTATTTGACGACCTGGGAATGAGACTCAACATCAAATTGCTCCTTTAACAGCCCAGTCCAGAAAAGGCATCTAGCCATCTGTTAAAATTTAGTTGATATACATTTAGTTTTGTAGATTATAGCCTCTAATTTAATGCAAGGTGACCATGTTTTTACAAGTGAGGTTTAGCTTGTCTTCTTCTGCCAACAACCAGGATTCATCTACAATAAATTTGCTCTTTAAAACGAAAACAATTAGCTTTAGCTAAGAGAAGCTAAAAGGCTGCATAGAGCTTAAGTTGATAATTCTTTGTGAGTATTTTAGTGCTATCGGCCTCTTTTACTTTACACATTTGAGGCAATATTCCTGTAGAAAATGACCAATGAATGGTACATTGTTCGTCAGTGACCCTTTTTTGGTTTGAGAATTCTCATGACCACAAACCTCAGAGCATTTTCGTATTGTCATGTAAATGTGAGTAGGCTATGCCGTTTGTTTGTGTGCTCTAACTGGACTGTATCTGGGGCGAGGCTGGGTTAATTCATTGCCTTTTGGCAATAGAATTGCATCATATGATGATATGAGCCAAATATATTAACCACTGTTTTGCAAAATTCTGTATTTTTCTATTCCAACAAAATATAAAGAAAAAAGTTAGTTGTTTGTTGATTTGTTGGTTAACATGCAAAGACATTTTTTTTCTGATTTCGTGCATAACAGCTTAACAATTCATTGCACTCCGTCCATCCATTTTATCACAACAGTAGGCCTATATATGCAATTTTACATTCAATCTCCTACCATATAGTGATATCCATCTGACAAATATTCAATTGCATTATGTTCATTTCAGAAAGAATTCATTCATAACAAACAACGATATGAGAGCATCAGTTTTAGATATTAAACTCCATGTAACGTCCCCAGCCCAAGGCAAAGAAAGTGGTATATTATGGCTCTGAAACATCAGTCCTAGACTTTAAATCCCAGTGACATCACAGATTTAGGGGCTCTCTCTGCTCTCTGATTTCTGGCTGTAGAGAACCAGGTTGAGAGTACACGCTACAATGACAGCATCAGTGAAGCATCAAGAGCACTGGGAAAGGCTAAGCTGAACTCAAAAAGCATTAAGGAAATGTTCAACAGTTTTAGAAGCCTATCTTATTAATCAGTAATCAAGCTGTCATAGGACTTTAAAAATGTTCTCCTGACAGGTTATAGAAGTGGTTTTAGTGCTTATACTCTTACCACATTTGGAGGTAATTCGAATGACTTAAAGGGTATGTTGGGAGACACAAGATTAAACCTTAAAATCATACGTTTTCAATCATGGACAGTACTGTTTTTTGTTTTTTACATTTTTATTGTTACATTTTTTTCACACATGCACTTACTTGTATGCACATTCATAAATCAATACTACGTAGCATTTGTTTGATTAATGCCCTTACTTTAGTGCTCTGAAGTCACCCCTTAAGTCTTAAAATGAGACGGGCTGTTCCCCATAGGCCAATTCATTACAGGCATAATCCAAGTTTGTAGCTCCACTGCCTCTGGAGAACTAACCCTTTGCACACACACACACACACATGCCTCAGCTCATATCCATGTGTAGCAAATGTGTACGTGAGCCTCAGAGTTTGTTTTCCTGGTTCAGTTATGGGTATCTTATTAGTCTGTCCCAGCATGTGCGCAGTAGTGCGTATGATTTGTGTGACATGTGTCACAGCTTGCCACTCTCAGCACTTTGCAACCTGCTGCAGAGAGGGATTGTTACTTTTATTTCAATAATAAATGTTTTTAAAATTATAGAGCCACTGTTTTAGCTGTTTCATAATATTAAGTGCATATATTTGAAGCTGGAATACCCCTTATATATTTCACAGGAGACCTAGAGCTATAATTATATTACAATGAACAATGATTGTCTCTGTTTTACTAACCAAACAAACAAACCAACTTAACAATTTTACCACACGGTACAATATCTATAATATACTATAATATAATACAAAATGCAGCTTAGAGTGTAACTGTTTATATATTTTATTTTATATTGTCACCTATAGGAGACAGGCCACTCCTTGACATTGGATGTCATTACAGGTCATGCATGGCACCCATTAAGTCATGCATACTAAACGTTGTCATAGTGGGGGATAGGGATGTGCACAAGTTCAATAGAAGAATGACAGAATATCCAATTCAGGAAGTAAATCTGTAAGGAAAGAGGACAAAGAAGTGCTGATGGGGGTTAATATGAACAGACAGACAATCTTTGGAGTAAGAGATTCAAAATAATGGAAGAAAACAGCATCTTTCACACACTGGTAAAAAAAAAATAGTTTAAATATTTTAAGTTGTGTATCAAAAAGTAAAAGTCGAGGCATTTTGAGGGCAACAGATTATAAGTGGACAGACAAGAAATTGCAGACACAAAGTGAGAGCAGAGCGAAAAGGTATCAAAGGAAGGTCAAAGGAAAATCACAAAATCCATTTCCATTTCCTATGTCCACCTCCTGAAATAAACACAAGAAAAAAAGCAAAAGAATATAATACATCTTTACAATCTTGAATGTTTACATTTAATTCATTGGACATTGTTCCTACTTCTAGTCGTGAAAGAAACCTGCTCAAAGGAGGCCACCTTGCCTTACTGGATAAACCATTCCTGAAAAGACGGCTCCAATGGGGACGTCCATCCTCTTAATAGTATCTGTCTGCCCACCATTAAACTTGTCTGGAATAAATCTATAGCACTAAAGTGGGCCACTGTGAGTGGATAGATAATCTAAATCTTAAAACCTTAGTGAGGTCTGGTAAGTGTTGTATTAAAAAAATGACCAATTTTCTGCCAAAATCAGTCTGAGTTGAATGATTTTCATAGCAGGTGGCTTCATCTGAACTCTGACACTTCCAACAGTTTGCCTTATTTGTCCACCCAGATCTTGAATGGTGTCCAGCAGAATCAGTTGGATACCTCGAAGCAGACAAGTGTTTAGTATTTTTAAAAATGTCAGTTTTCAGTTTCAGAAAAAAACCCACATTGACTAATAAATTAAATCCATTGAAAACTTTGAGGGTCATGGTAGACCCACACAAACCAAAGGAGCACAGATGAGGTGAATTAGCTGCATGTATTGCTAAAAGATGATGTTTTCTGCTTGCAACAAATGTTTGCAGCTTAAATGAAGCCTCATACAAAAATATACTTCTCCTTTTTAAATACTGTACTTTAAAAGAAGCCGCCACCACGACCTGATCCAGGATAAGCGGAAGATAATGGATGGATGGACACGCGTACAAACATACTGTACAAGGACGGTGTGTACATTTAGAAAAATGCTTGACTGAAAAGGTACATCTTTGATTTTGTAAGAACACAGTGTTGGTGCAAGTCTAAGATCCGCAGGCAAACTGTTCCATTCCTTAGGTTCATAAATGCTGAGTGCCATCTCACCAGATTTTGAATATGCCATATGTACATGGAGGAGATTTCTGTCTTGTGACCGGAGACATCTGCAGAGATTGTAAACTGACAGCATGCCAGAAATGTACTGTGGAGCCAGACCAGCAAGTGCTTTGTAAACTAAGAGGAGGATTTAAAATTATATTCTGAAGACCACAGGTAGCCAGTGAAGGTTTTGGAGGACTGGAGTTCTGTGATCTCATCTTTTTGACCTGGTTAGAACTCACTGATTTCTGGATTACTTGTAATCTATAGATTGTTTTGTTTGGAAGACCCAATTACAATAATCCAGCCTACTCAGGAAAATAAAGATGGAAAAAGGCAACCTTGGTGATTCTGTTAATATGATCACTAAAACTGAGTTCACCCTCCATGGTTACTCCTGGGTTTTTATTCTGTTGACTAGTTTTTAGTGATCAGGGGCCATATTACAGAAACTTCCTATTTTAAGACTTAAGTTATGATAGGAGGGATGTAGACTTTTCCAAATTTGTTATTACAGAAGCAAATACTAACTAACTTTGGGAATCATATCTTATCTCAGGTTAGGAAATCCTAAATAGTCAATCCAACATCTCTTATCGACTTTAATATCTGTTACCTAGCAACTGATGCTACTTTTCTCATCTCACCTCACTGAAATAAACTGAAACACAAACCGTTGCAAATACGTCAGGCATTTAACTTTAAGACAGACAAGTTAGAGGTCGCCTCTTAGATACTGTATGTAACGGACAGCCACCTCAGTTAAATTGCGTGACATAGCGGGCTGAGATATTTTTGGCATGTCCGCTGAGCTGACAAGCTAAACCACAACCAGGAGAGCCCTGTGTCGCCGTGTCGGCCTCTCTGAAGGTGGTCGCAGTCATTACATTTTGGCTAAATGTTGGATCATGGCCCGGGGCAGCCTGTATCCACTAACGAGCGTTTTGTCATCAAACCAAAACACATCGTCAGGTTCGGCCAGAAGCCTCTCAGCGAATAAATAAAAATCCACATGTTAACATTTCATTCATGTTGAAAAAGCAATAAAATGGCAGCCATACAGATCAAACAAGTCAGGTGACACTACCTGGAGGAAAAGTTAAAGTTAGGACAGCTGAACAATCATCCTTAAGTTAGGAGGGTTTATTTAAGATTTTGGGAAGTTGTGTAATACACGTTTCCTATCTCAATTTAAGATAGGAACATTGACTTAGGAAATGTTAATCTGTAATGACTTTTTTCCTAAATCAGATCCTAACCCTAGTTACCATGGTTACCAAACAGTTAAGATCTGCGAGGATCTGCAAGTTAGGAAGTTTCTGTAATACGGCCACTGGATTCCAGGTACTCTCAGACCATAATGACAAAAGCTGTACTGATCAGATGTATGGATTTTTAAAATAATTGATCACTGACTTACTTGCAACACACACCAGCTGCATGATAGGGAGCAATCAGTGCTGCTGTTTTGACGTGCATCATATGCTGCCAGTGTGTGTTTAACTTTGAAAGCGACGGCAAGTTTCTTACCATAAGATTACCGCCACACGGCCCCCTGATAGGTCATCATTTTCCAAACCATAATTTTTTCCCTCTTTCATTTTGAAATGTGATTACCCAAACCTCTAAATGCATGTCAAAATGCATTAATTGCTGTACTTTAAAGAGGACATGCAGTATGTTACATGTTTTGATGGCCACTTAAAATATAGTTTTAGGGCAGAAAATCAATTTAATAGATCCAGCATGTGTTCCCCCTTATATTCTTGTTTTGATAACAAATTTAATGCCATAACACCACAGTTCAAGAATGTCATTCGTTTTTGTGCACCTTCTGCCATGGGAATTTTGAGTGTATTATCCATTGATTTTGCAATTACCATTACAGTAAAGTATTCTGTCTGAATGATAGAAACAAGACCTTTTTTCACCATCCACTGACCATGTGGTGCTTTAGTCACTGTCAGGTCTCACATCTATTTTCTAACAAAACCTCCGCTTTCTTATCTAATTTCTTCATTCACTTGTGGTTTTAAATTAACTTTTGGGAATTATAACTATTTCATTGCATATCTCCACACTTTTCAAAATGCGGTAAAAAACAGAAATGAAAGACAATTTTTGCATCAGTTTGAAATTACAGCTACATTGTAAAAATAGAGTAACCTAACTAAGAGTAGACCTAAGCAACAGACATAAGGTGATTTTCAGAATTGAATAAAGCCATTGATAACCTATGGGAAAATCAGCTATTTAGCGTTAATGTAATATATATTCATAGGAAGTAAAAACCCTCCAATGGCTCTTGTAATCAAGATAATAGGTCACCTACAGTATCTATAGCTGAAATACCATTCCTATAATCTAAATAGCTTCAAAATGAGCGCATGTGACAGCCGGATGAGGCCACCGCGACAGCAGCTGCTGCAGTGTGACGCAGCCGTTGGCCTGTGGTGTTGGGATGAATTGAGGGTGCAGCCGAGGCCGCTTTCTGAGAGCTCATCCATCATGGTGCCTGCTGGAGGAAGTGGTGTGATCTCTGTGTTTGCTTTGACTGTGTGGAGTGTCAAGATTGAATGTATGATCACTGCGATGTGAAGCATGAACAGTGTCGTCAGTGTTGTCGCTCAAACGTGTTGTTTGACTCGGTATTCAGCTGTGTTGAACTGCATAATGCAGCCATGTCTTGTTTCCATTCTCACCTGCAAACTGTATCAATACAAGCTTCTCTGCTCTTGTTCACTGTGTCATAATGTGTCCAAAAACAGAAGGTGTAGTTTAAACTGTTATTGGCGTTTATTTTCTGGACACAATAGAAGCAGCAGTACTTTTTGTTGTTAAGGAACTGCATTTTACTGCGTTATTGCCTTTTTAATTGAAGTTCTTACTGACTCACCAACACTTGCAAAGCACATACAGTATTATTGAGTAGTATGGTTGGGTAGGTTTCCAGTTTTACCAGTCCGGCAGTCCTGCATCCGTTTCAAATTAAAAGCCCTCTAGAGTTTCAGTAGACAGACACACTTAAGTTGGTAACAAGATTTTTTACTGTGAAACATTTGCAGGTACGTATGTGCTGTGGAAAACCATTGACAAGGTTGTAGTGACTGCCACCTTTTCTCAAGTTGCTCTTGGCGAAAGTCTTATTTTATTTAGGGCCTATTATTTTGATGTTAAACGAGAGGATATAAGTTAAGTTGAATGGTTTGTGCGAGAAATGAAAACACAGTCACAATTGTTTTGAAGGGTTGTGGTGTTGTTAACGTTCTCATTCGTGGGTTCCCATTATGTTCCACTCGGGAGGCTGAGCGGAATATACTGTATCTAGGCTGAGCGGTTAATTCGGCCATTAGCGACACCTAGTAGTAAAAGTCGGGATAGCGTTCTGATCTATGGCTCAATATCAAACTAGTTTTAAAAATTTTCACACCGGCCCAACCCTTTTTTTTTTTTTTTTTTTTTTAACATCTCTTTATTGAATTTTCAAAA
>JBBPCS010003304.1:0-12443 GCA_037974645.1 Hollardia meadi
CCCCCCCCCCCCCCCCCCCCCCCCCCCCCCCCCCCCCCCCCCCCCCCCCCCCCCCCCCCCCCCCCCCCCCCACGGCTTCCCAGACTGGCAGACAGATCCCGGATCAGTTCATAAACCATGGATGGAAGTCATTAGCTCAATCAGTCCAGGTTTCACTTTCTAACATTTATGCTTTTATTCAAATGTGACAAAGTTCATCTGTTTTCAATAAGCTCCTTTTATGAATTTACTGCATTATCTGGTCAGTAAAAGGCTGCAACTGGTTCCAATGACTAGCAAAATTACCCTGAAACCAGTAAAAAAAAAAAATACCATAAGTATCTCAACTGGCAGAAGTTTTACTTGTTTGGATGAAAACAAAATTTTCCATTTTGCACTAAATTACCACAGAAGAGGCACACTTTTTATTGTCAGCACTAAAGCAAAAACTTCTTTCATTTCCCAATTTTTTTGCATTTTTACTGGCCACACATTTGTCTCTGGTGTCACTTTGCACCCTCAGGTTTCAGGGCTGTGCAGCTGTTTGGCTTCATGACTCAGTGCGCCACATAGTGGTGGTCATGGGAATTCAATACAATCCTGAATTATCTGAGGATCCAGAGTCTCTTTTAGAGGAATTCAATACATTGCTGATTAAAGAAGAGAGCATTTGAACAGCTTCTCTTGTTTGGATTGAATTATTAGAAGTATTTAGACTACATAAACATCACCAGGTGGAGTTTGGAGGTAGTCCATTAGTGAGTCAGTGCAGATACAGACAGACCTCAGTCTGGTAGCTGAACTAATCCTCCTCATAACAACAGTACCACAGGGGAAGCTCGTCTGAGGGCCGCTGGACCCAACAGAAGGATTGTAAACTTTACAGAGACACTGAACAGTCGCTCCTCAAACTGTGGCTTCTGTTCACGAACAGCCTGATTTATTCCACCTGAACAGAAGTCCATCTCGCCTGGGTCAGACTTGCTCTCTGACTGTTTAGCCCCTGATTCCAAAGTGTGTACACTTAAATGGATGGGTATAATTATTTTTTAAGTGATGAAGTTTTGAATTTTACTGGGACACGAGCTCCGAGGTGATCCCCTGCAAAATAACATGAAATAAAAATGGCACTGGGTAGATATCAAATCAAATGCTTTAATGCCTGTGACTGACTGGCTAAGTAGTTCACACTGCTGCCTCAGGGCTAGATAACTTCAGTAAGTTGGAATCCAACAAGGACCTTTATACATAAAACATGCTTTTTCTCCAAATGCTCCTCCTGCATGTTCAGGCCCTCGGTGCTGGGTAGCCAGTGTACAGTGGGTTTATCAGAGTGTCAAGATGAATAAAGATGGAATCTCGAAGAGCTCAACAGATACATAAAATGTGCTTTAGAGAAGTTTAAAAAAAAATGAACTGAACAAAGTGAATCATGATTAAACTAACTCTAACCATAAAAGCCAAGTTTAGAGTTGAGATCAAGTTAAGTAAAGTCTGGTTTATTTCGTCACAGACCGGAACACAGACCTGAGACACCGAGCACTGATCACGCAACCCGTAAACTGCCGTTAACTGTGGTGTTCGCAGCCACAGAGCTGCACATATAAAACATGAGTAGTAGATTAAAGCAAAACCTAACAATGCCACTGCAAAAGTCTTGCATGAGTTATGTTAGCTTTCTTACAGCTCATATAACAACTGCCCAAGATGTTCTGAAGTATGGATGTAGATGTGAGATGACAGGTTGGACGTAGGACATAGGGTTAGTCATCAGGTGATTAGCAACAAAATAAGATAGTCAGCATTCTTTAGAAGTTCTTCAGTTGGTTTGTGCTACTGATATTGTGGCATAACAGCCTCCGTATGATAGTTTAAATAACTTCAGATTGGCTGTGCCCCCCTTTCGTGTTTTTAATGAACCTATTTCAGGGGGTCTGCTTCTTTTAAAGTGGCATTTAAAGAGAGAACACATGGTGAAAAAGCCTTGGGTTGGTTTTTATATTGGCTTTAATATTGAATTCCAGCGTCCAGTTTCACATCACATACTTGACTAAAATATTGCGCTTCAGTCTGACAGATTGATTGTAACACTGGTTGATCCTGGGTGAAGCTAAGCCTGAAAACTAGTCTGGAGCGATGGCTTTTCAAGATAACTTATAGATCAGACTTATTTTAAACCTCGCTGATGAAACATAATGTCCTCAAAATAAACCTCATTCACTGAGACTGGGTTTACTGGTCATCTAGCCTTATTCACACCTGTAACTGCCCGCCTGCCCATATCTGAACCCCCCCTAACAAAACCGTCAAACCACATGCACCTGCTTTACACCATGAATCCTGAAATCACTGGCGAGGCTGCTGAACCCAGCAAACGCCTTCATGATCATCCTCCTGCGGGCTTTGTTTACAGTAAATCCACCGTACACTGTGTTTGTTTGGGTGTCTTGGTGAGGTCACTGCGTGTGTGCGTGCACACTCATGTGCGTCCTACAAACGCATGAATGAGTACGCACAAACCTGCTGGTCTGAGCGTTTTGTGTGCGTGCTTGTGAGCACACTTCTTTCGTGCGTTTGTGCAGGGGTGTGTGTGTGTGTGTGTGTGTGTGTGTGTGTGTGTGTGTGTGTGTGTGTGTGTGCGTGCGAGCACGTCAGACTGAACACCCACCTCACCCAGACTAATCCATGAGCTATAATCACCTCATCTCCCCAGCTAAAGTGCCTGTCCTACTTCATTTATGCCTGATATACGTCTGTGTTCCCCAAGACAATGGAGTCATTATAAATTAGGGTCAGTGGGGCTGCCAGCATAACACACAGCAGTGCATCCTAATGTTTCTCATGGCCTTATGAGACGGTTGTCACATACATGGAGGAAGAAGATCTCTATATGAAGAATACTGTATATCACACACTGTTTCACACTGAATCACAGACACTCCGAGCAGAGTGAGCCATAGATTGTTCAGGGTTTTTTTTGCTCTTTTGTTTATGAATGCAATCTGTAATAAAGCAGTGCCATCAAAGTGCCACTGAGTGTTTATGTTGTGACACAGGCATTACAGCCCCTCTGTCCTCTTCCATTAGCAGCTCGTAAACAGACTATAATCACGTTCAACTCTGCAAAGGAAAATCCATTCCAGTATCTTGTGCTGAGAAATAAATAAATGGTTTCTTTTTTCCAACACAAGTTCGATATCTTCTGTTACCGCTTGATTGTTTACATTTTGATGACTAATTTGCTTAGATTTGTCAAGATTTCACCATAGAATGTTTGTGCTACATGGTATTAATAGTCCCACTTGGTATTAATATGATATAATCTGCAGAAAGCATTTTTATACAAAGACCAACACAAACTCCCTGTAGGTCCGGCTAGGGAAGCAGGAAGTTCCAAGTATTTAAAACAAAAAATAACATTATTTGACAGTAGAGAGGATGATTAGAGCATGTGTTGAAAAAAGAAATCACACTCAAAGCACATTATTTTTCTCTATTATATTTCTCTCTTCCTGTTCAAGGAATCTAGCTTCTGAATGGTTTGCTGCTCTGCAGTGGAGGGCACAGGTGGCTGTGGTAATGCTAGCTGAGCAGGAATGATAGAGAGAGAGCAGTTTTAAACAGACAGAGTTTGGAAAAGGCAATTTAACTGAGGAGAGTCAGCAGTCTGTTGCATTTCTGCAGAGCAGCATGACATTGGCTCTGTGTGTGAACTTTCTTAGGATGAGTGAATAGTGCCTTTTCCTCTAACTAATGACGGGAGCGACACGTGTATGAAATCTATACACAACAAAGATGGAAACACCTGCTTCGAAATGCTTAGAAGACCTAAAAAAACAAAAATGCATGACAAAAATGACAATAAAATTTCATTGACAAAAACTAAAATGTAAATTTGTCTAAAACCAGACTAAAACTCATTAAAATCACTAAAAGTTGACTGAAATAAATACACATTTCCGTCAAAAGACTAAAACTAAATCAAAATCAGCTGCCAATATTAACACTAGACTTGTAAGAGCTGTATGAATGTGTTTACCTTTTCCATTTTACCACCATCTTTCCCCAGCCTTAACCAAAACATATCTAAATGTAACCACATCCAGGGGTCCCGAATCCTGCACTTTGTCTGGATTATGTTCACTGGCAATGTTTTTTTTCCAGTTAACTTAATCCATAAACTTCTATTGACTGATAATACCAATTGTTTTGAAGTTGCAAACACCTAGTGAGCAAAGCAACATGCTGATTCATTAATCACCTCCTTCATTCTGACAAACAGTATTCATTCTATTCATGTGAAATCATCTGTATGCAGCTATAATGTGCATCACTGTACGTACCTAAATAACAAGTAGTGCATTGTTGTAGCATTTTGTACATATAAAAACTAGCCTTTCCACAACATATGATATACAAATAGACTCTCGTCATATTTTTGGTAGCATTACCATGAATTTATGTTTTCATTGAATGAGTGGGAAACTGACACCACACCATACCTGGCAGGATTTTAGGGGCAGGTTACAACTGGTTTCTACAGGCCAGAGGTTTTGGTGCATATCAAATGCAAACATCACAATAATTTTCCTACAACTGCAATGTCAGGGAAATCAGGCTGGGTTACTATTTTAATTTTCTATTTAAAACTAATCAAAGCTTGCTGCCCACATTGCAGATTCATGCCTGGTACTGATAATGGTCATTTAACACTCTACAAACCCTTCTCTGCCAGCTTAAAAAAAAACATAAATAGTCAGCCTTTTTTATTGGAATAGATTGTGTATTAGATACAGATTGATCTTGACAGTCATGTACTCCTTCTCTTACCGCCCATTTGATTTCCTTTTACTTTCAACCTCTTTTCTTTTCCCCTCATTTCCAGCCTGCTTGTAATGCTATCGCCATCCCCTCATGGAAAAGTAAATGTTTATCTCTCCCCCAAGGAAGCGGTTTATTCCTCTGTCTCTCATTCTTCATCACTCTGTCTAAAACTCCAGGGTGAACCTTCCCAGCTTCACCCAGTGCAGGATGAAGATGTTGAG
The DNA here is from genome assembly GCA_037974645.1 of Hollardia meadi. Taxonomy (NCBI): domain Eukaryota; kingdom Metazoa; phylum Chordata; class Actinopteri; order Tetraodontiformes; family Triacanthodidae; genus Hollardia; species Hollardia meadi. The sequence continues at coordinate 5,025 of JBBPCS010003304.1, forward strand.
GTTAGACGAAGAATTGGCTCTAATAAAAGATTTGGCCGTGGTGAAAAATATACAAATTAAGGTGAAATAGGAGTTGAGAGAGCAGGGGTGTGAGGAAGATGCACGATGACAGGCCGACTTAGACCCAGAAAGACGTGGGAGGTCCGAGTTATTCCTGTCGAATCTGCACTTGTGGGTCTGTGTGTGGCACCCAGTTGAACTCTTTTTGTACACATGACCTCTGCAAACACAAATACACAAACTCACACTTGCACACAAAAGCTTGAGAGCGCACCCATCAGGTACACACACACACACACCCATCACATCTTTTTATGGAGAAAAAAACCTCTCTCCATCAATGTTTTCATAGTGATGTCTCCCTGCATGTAGGTAAGTAATGTCTGTGACCCGTGGAGCCTGCCCTGCTTAAAGTCATTCAAACTGAGGGCTGCTGACACTGGAATGCTTGCTATGTTGGTGGTGGTGGTGGTGGTGGGGGTGCTCACCACATTTGTGCATTTACACAACGTACCTGTCGCGTGCACAGAGGGGGTAGGTGGGGTTAAGTGCCCCTTTTTTTGTAGCTTTTATCAAGTTGTAATGATACATTTGTATGCTTTATTTTCACCCTACTGTCACACCATAAGTGTACTTGGGTACTTTAATTAGTCTCAAAACTTGTGCACATGAAAACCACACGCGTGCACATGGTACGAGCGCACACAACAGCCATCACAAGTGGAAAACCATCCGCGCGAGGGAGAAATTGGGCTGTGCAAGGGTACACAACGTTATCGTAAAAGCATCCGATGAGGGAGCACTGGAGCTTTCTCGCAACTGCGCACCACGTTTGCTCAGGTTTACGATCTAAACTCACTGTGAAATTGACTTTTGAGACTTTGGATACGCTAGCCTATGTAGCTAACTTGTTATTGTGTGTCCATGCTTCTTAAAGAACCCGGCCCAGGTATGCACACTATAAGTCAGGAGGAATTGGTGCTATACATGTCTAAATATTTCTTTGTAGATGCTCCTGCTTCTTCGTGGTGTTCGATCTGAGCTGTTGAATTGAAAATCACTCTTTTCTACGGTGGCCGAGAGAGCGCAACGCACTGCAACTTAAGAAAACACATGCAAATAGACAAAACACGAGCAAACAAGGAAAGAGAAAACATCTTCATCAATTTGACAACACGTGCACTGCAAACACAACACAACCAAATAGAGAAACGCACTGCAAGTAACGGATATGGATATTTCTAGGGGACACTAAAAAGTGATGGACATGCTTGTTTTGCAACCATTTGTGACTCTCAAAGTTATTGAAGTCGGCTAGTCGTCAGTGGTGTTGAAAAATAAACTACAATATTAGTTTTTCTCTTTATTTTAATATCGTAATGGCTCTGTATGTTTTTTGTGGTATTATTTGAATTGGCAGGCTAATAAACAAAATGCAAAGGCTAGGTTAACAACAGATATCTGCCACTGGCTAATATCTGACTCATGCCATAACAAATATGAAAATAAAGAGAAAAAAAACTTACATTTTAAGACACAGGTGTCTCGCATGTCCATCACTTTTTAGTGTCCCTAGAAAAATCCATATCCGTTGTCATCTGTGCCACTTGCATGTGTTTCCTTAAGTTTCAGTGCCTTGAGCTCTCTCAGCCGCTGACACCATCGTCTTTCTGGATGTGCAGCTACAGATCCTCAACTTAGGACATTCCTTCAGAACTCCTCTGCAACACTCAGCATTTATAACTGTCGTTATAAACATATTTCAGTAAAAGTTTATGTAGCCAGTAAACAATGTATTGTAGTTAAACACAGCTGCAGAGTGACCCATCCTTTGTCCCTTATGCTTATTTTAATGAAGCAGTTACTAAAACCAGATGCCACTTCCATCCAAATGTTAGATTTGTCTAAATTTTCTCAGATGAATCTGTGACACAGACGTTTATCATTTACATGTATTTGCCCAATAAAAAATAAACAAATGCAATGAAGCCTTCAGTCTCATGCTTTTTATTTCATCCTGTTCTTAGCCAATAAATAATAATAGTGGCAAATTGACACTACACAAGACAGATTATAATATTTTACACACTTTTTCACTGATCAGGACCTCATTTTTTAGTTTAACTGCTAAATGTTTAAGTTCAGAAACAGAATTTAAACTGTAAAATGGACAGGAAAAGATCAATCAACATTTTCACTCACTTAATATTATTTTGTTTGATTTGTGCAAGATTTGGTTAAATTATTAAACAAATCTCATAAAAAATTAAGACCGTTTTTAAACGTGTCATTTAGTTGATTGTTGGTAAAATGGCAATGATAAACCTTAATACAAGCTGTTTGCAGTTGTAATTAATCTGAATGTGTTAAATGCTGTGTTGAGTACATTGTGTGGAAGGATATGTTGAGATGTTTAAGAGGATTATTGCCTCAGATTGTTTATAATTAAACAAGTTTACTGCAAAACATGTCCATTGTGTGTGACACAGAATGATTTGCAACATTAATTCCTAATAAACTTAATTTCCCAAAACCATCTTCAGGCTAAAATGATCTGAGTTGAGTTACAAAGGGACTGAGATCACATCAGCCTTAAGATGCTTGTGGGAAATGAGGCTTTGGTCTAGGACCACACTTCTGAAGACTTACAGTACCTTGCTCACTAACAAAGTGAGAATATAAGTCATAAACAATTGTGTAAACTGAACACTGTTAATTTGTACAAGTTAACTTCTTACAAGAAAAGTCATAAACTGGAATGAATGAATTTTTTTATTGGGCAAAAACATCTACAAAATCAAAGGCTGTGTCTGCCTAACACCTAGTTTCACCTGAGAAAAGAATGGTTCACCATTGCAGCTTTGTACAATACAACAATACAGTGGTTACAGGCTAAATATTCGACAACGTGCACTGAAGCATGTTTAAATTGACAGTTTTAAATGCTGAATGTTGCAGAGGAGTTCTGAGGGAATGTCCTGAGTGGAGCATCTGTAGCTTCACATCCAGGAAGACGATGGTGACAGCAGCATCACTACGGAGACATGTGAGGGCACAAAGGGATTTTAATTCAACAGCTCAGATCAGACATCGCTAAGAAGGTGGAGCATCTACAAAGAAACATTTAGACATGTACAGCACCGATTCCTCCTGACTCACAGTGTGTATTTATCTGGGCCGGGATGTTTATGAATCACACAGCATAATAGCAAGGCTAACGTTAGCTACGTAGGCTAGCGTATTTCGCTTTTTCTGGGGAAAGTTAGTTAGTTAGTTCTGGGGAATACTGGAAATCACTATATATGTATCCTCACTGAGATGGTTTTCCTCTTGCGGTTGCTGTTTTGTCCACTTTTTTCATGTGCACAAGCGTGATTTTCATAGGTGCAAATTTTGAGACTAGTTAAATGCCATAAACTACCCCTCTGTTACGTACCCAGTGATGTTATACGGTATGTGGGTGAACACGGCTGGACCAACAGAGGAGCGGGTGAGTTGGCTTACCAGGTGGCGATGATTCATGTAGGACGCCAGACCTCCACCGGCTTACTACGGCAGCTTCCACGGCGAGCCCAAGCGCAGATACTGTAGTTGCTTCGCCACGTCGGTTCAGCGGTCAAGGTTTTCAGTTGAAAGTCTCTTTCTTTCGTGTAAAGTTAGTGAGTATCAAACAAAGTCCGAAAAATAGGGGGGAACAGAGACGCTACTCAACTTCTTCTTCTTCCGTTGTCTTTTCGCGCCCTCCACAGGTGTGTTGAGTTCGCATTAATACACCCGCACTCCCACACCAAGCCAACCCCCCTCATTCAGTCCAGCCAATAAATGAAAAGTGTATGATGCATGTGTGCGCAGGGCCTATCCCTTACAGAGTTAATGAGACGCAGTCATCTCATTCATAGTGCCACTGTGTAATCAATCAAAGTGCATCCACAGGTCAACCATAGCGTCTTATCAGCCCCTTTTACACAGACTCATGCGCCTTTATTGCACCTCGCTTGTTGTTCTGCCTCTGAGGTGGCGGCGAGGTAGTAAAAGCACCAAATCCATGTCTGTATAAAACCGGTAAGGCGGGACAGGATGGGACAGGTGCGTGACATTTTGTCAACGTGTTATGTGTGCCATCCACAACCGGGAGATTTAAAAAGCAGCAACCAGCAGCAAAGAACAAGTAAACAACTGAAAATGTCTGCAAATTTGGGAGAGAATGCAAGGTCCAGGAGCTACTTGCGCTCCAAGCAGAAGCATAAGAATAACCGCCACATAACAGGGATGGTAAATGATTATTATTGCCATGCTGTTCCATTGTTTAGAAAGCTTGATACGTATATACAACACACTAGACGCCGATGCTGCTGTGTTACACATCAAGTCTTTTTTGCTTATGGAACGCCGACATGCTATCTAAATTCACACGCCCTTGTTCAGTGTAAAAAACAAAGGTGGCAAAGAGAAAGGTCTTCGTTGCAGTGATATTGCATGATCTCTGTTTAAAAAGGGCTTCTAAAGCCCCAAAGTGCCTTTCGGGTTAGCCAACATGTGCCCTCTAGGGAGCCCAAGTGCCTATCTGATCAATTGAATTGTCTCAAGTTCCCCTGGGGTGGAGCAGTTTACTTCTGGTCGACCAAAGTGGTTTTCTGGTCAGAACAACATGGCCCTCTGATCGACCAAAATCCTCATGTGGTTGACTAAAGTTCCCCCAAGTAACCTTGTTAGCGCAAATGCTCCTCTAGTCAACCAACATGCCCCAAAGTGCCCCTTTCTGGTTGACCAAAGCGAGGTTGAGTCGGGGGTCACACGCACGACTTTCACCCAGGAGACCGGAGTTCGCGTTACATGTGAAACCAAGCGTCACCAGTCATTTCCTGAACCTAACCCAATTTTTGTGCCTAAACTTAACCAAAGTAACTTGGACCTTGTGCGTCTGGGTAGGACGCGCGGGGTACAAGCCTTTGCATGTAGGTTCAAGCTGCTGAAGGGAAGGCTTAGTGCGTCGGCCACGGACGCCAAAGGGCCCGTTGTGCGTCAGGGAAGGCTTAGCGCATCATAAGGGTACCTTGCACGTCTGGATATGACAAGAAGGGCACATGACAAAACATCTATATGTGACGAGCCGGGATGAAACCTGAGTGCTTTCTTGTCAGCCCCTGTTGACTAGAGCCCAACTGTCAGTGTCCCTGTGGTCCAGCCAAGCGACATTCTGCCCTGTGGTTATCTCAAATGCCTTCTTTGTGTGACCTTGGGATGAATAAAAACCCTACATCTGTGTGAGGAGGAATGTGCGCCCCTTTTTCATTCATCCTTGGCCTGGTTATGTTTAACTCTCCATCACAGAATCTGTGTATAGCACAGATCCATACGGTTCATGTAGAGGTGACTATTGCAGACCCAGGATCAGATCACTGCAACCTAAATTGAGAGCCAGGAAGAGTGACAGCTGTGGGTAACTGTCCAAAATACTAAATGAGAGAGGATGTTATCGAAATCAAAGCGAAACATGCCTCGGGGAGTCACACACTGTGGAGCTGAAGGTCCAGCGCTCGTCTGCTCATTGATCGGCCCTTATTGCCCTTTCAATCAATCCACTCCCTCCCATTCTCATAACACAATTTTGTCAGTCTGAAATTCGCTTATTTCTAAAACTGTAGGAGCCGAGATTAGATTTGGGGAGAGGACAAAAGACAGAATGGAAAGTTGTTGAGAAATTTACATATATTGAGTTGTATTGTGCAGCCAGTGCCCAGGTCCTAGCCTGCTCTTGAAAAACAGAAAGACATCCTGCACAATGTGTGGGACCTGTAAACAAAAGCGGACATCCGCTTGGCAAGAGCATGACCCTTTGAGGTAGCTCTTTGAGTTAATCTCTATCAAAGAGATTAATTATACACACAGCACTTACACCTTTTAGTCCTTCAAATTAGCTTAACCAGCTTTTGTTGATTAACCTTTGATTTGAGGCATTTCAAGCTGAAGTGGGCACTTCATCATAACAGAAAATCTGGGAAACAACATCACTCTGAACATGGCAAAACTGATCTGAAGCCAGTGATCGAAAGGATTCATCAGCTCATGTGTCTCTGCTGTATAAATGGGTGGTGGTGGTGGTGGTGGGGGGGGGGGCAGATCTCGACCTGAGGGCATCATGGAAAGCGAGGGGGGACAGAATACATTGTCTGGCTCTGCTTCCGACAGATATCTGATCCCCCTCTGGGAAGATCTGTGTGAAAATGAAACAGACACTTTTCAATAAGGCTGGTGGCCTTTAATGCAGGTCCTGAAAATAAATGACTGGCGTTGCGGTCAGCCAGAGGAAAAGCCCCCAAAATTAAAATGGAAACATACAATAATTTCACGAGCGATTTCAGGGTAGAGCAAGCAAACACACTCGATACCACAAATAAACTAGTGAGATACGGAATGTTGATGTAATTACATGATACTTTTCATAAAAGTGACTTTACTTTTCTTTTTATTGTACGAGCGTTGTTGAAAGGAGCCTGGGGAAAAAATGTAATTGTCAACAAATGCGTCAGTGTGATTGTTGTGCACATGACAAATAAAGGACTTTAGATTCAAACATAACCAGAGCAACAAATGATTAACTGATATTCCCTATGAAACTTGCAACTAATGATTATTTGTATAATCAGCTCATCTAATGATTGTTTTGACTGTATAAATATTAATCAAGTGACAATTTGATTAATAAAACCGTTGTCAGTCACAAATCAATTAATCAGCTAATCGCTTCAGCTCTGACTTATACCAAAACTATATTAAAAATAATATAAAATGTCTGAGTAAGGAATCAAACATTTAGGGTTCAAGTGTCTTCAGAAAGAAAAACGTTACACGGAGAAGCTTTTCACACTGAGTCTGAGCTTTTTACTTAAAGATTCTTCCCTGTTTCTTATTTTTCTACAAAATATAATGCAGCCTAAATGAAATGATCCTTTTCATTAAAATGACATTAGTGAGCATCACAGGCTGGCCATTGGGAAAGAACCCACTAATAAACAACACATGATAACATGCTTCAGAAAAGTTTGTGAACTCATAATTCTGGCTTTGTGCGTCCCCAAGCACAAAGCAAGCTCCATACACACATGTTTTTCCCAGTTTGGTGTGGAAGAACTTAAGTGTCCTGCACAGCAGCTGGCAGTATCATGTGCATACTACACTGCATGTTGCCTCAACAGACAATACATCTTTTTTAATGCTCATGTAGTTCAAATATGATATACAACTGTAGATCATTCATAAATAAATCAATGTAAGTCATATGAATCAATTGCTAAGTTGTGAAATACATCCCAGCGCAACTTCTGAGCAGGGATTAAAAACTAAATGTTTTTCATTTCGGTTCGTTCTGAGCAGAAACGTTATTTTTCCGTTCCGTTCCAGTGTTCCCAGGCTTCTCCT